>VZTR01028852.1:805266-882963 GCA_013400775.1 Chaetops frenatus | reverse complement strand
GGCATGGAGGCCCGAGAGCGGCGCGGGGGCCGCGGCGGGCGGGCATCGCCCTCACCGGCCCTGCGGGAATGCGGAGCGAGGGGGCCGGGGCCGTGCGGGGATGCGGAGCGCGGGGCTGTGACAGGTGAAGATGGGGCCGGGCGCGGTAACGCGCTCGGGCTCCTCGGTGTCACAGAAAGTTTGAGCCCCCCGGGCCGGTGCGCGGCCCCCTCCTGGGCTCTGCTCCCCGCGTTCCCGGGTGGAAGCTTTTTCCTCTCCCTCGCATCCCTGAATTTCCCTGCGCCGGCACGGAATGGCAAAGGAAGCATCCTGCTTCACCAGGCTCCCCACACCATCCATGCCGGAGCGAGGGAATCATTTCAGAGCTGTCACTGCTGTCGTTAGCAAGGATCGCCTGTACCTCAAACCTTGACACGAGGTAAAGTGATAAACATCATAAACTACAATTCACACCCAACGTTTCAATGGCAGAATGGTGAATCTTCTCATGAGAGCACAGCCACCACTGAACAACCCCAGCAACCTCCCTTTTCTGAGATTTATCCATGTGCCGCAGTTTACCCTACTGTTCAGAAGGAGGGCACCAACAGACATTAGAAATTCAAACAACCTTGAGCCATTGTATCCTTCAAGGCAACTTTTCAAAAGGCAAGAATAACGCCTCTCACCTTCAAGCCATAATTAAAACAATAATAATAAATTAAAAAAAAAAACCCACAACGAAAAATCAATGCCATGGAAACAAACCTAAAATTGCCTTGGAGGATTTGGAGTTTTAATTCAGTTCTAGCTGTACATGAAGACTTCTATGGCATCTGTGTTCAGACCCAGGATCCTTCTACAAACCTGGAGAAGAGACAGGCACATAACTCATAGTCAGACCCTAAAATACCGTGGTCGGTCCATCATCCACACTCAGGTTCATTATTCTGCTAAGAGGGTGGGAATGGGAATGATTTGCTTGACACAGAGTTAGAAATACCTCACAAACTGCTGAAATCCAGTTTTTGGCAGGCGCTGAGGGGAAGCTGGTTTGGGGGTTCTATAGGGGTGTTTTGGCACATGATAAACGGAAGGTTTGTTTCCAAAGCTGACAACTGAGATTTTTCTTCTCTATAAATAAAAGCACTTTTTATTAAACAAATACACAAACACCGCTCCAGCTTGGCAGAGTAGTTTACCAAAAAGGGAAACCACATGGCCTCAACTGTCAGGAGCAGAAATATTTGTGCAAACAGAGAAGTACCTGCTGCTTATTGTGAAGCAGTCCGGGATAAAGACCCATTCCCGCTGTCCCTCATTGCCACTGCTCCCACTGAAGTCAGGCTGGTGCATTGCACAGAAGCAGCAAGATCTATTTTAATTCTAAACCAGTTTGGAAAAAGCTGGATTTAAAGACGTTTGGCACATGGCTGTTACATATGATCCCAATGCAAAAAAAAAAAAAAATCTTAGGATCTTAAAAAAGAGAATGCAAGAATTTGAAGCTGCTCCTTGCTGAAGGACAAAGAGAACATTTTTGCTGCCACTTCCCCCAAGAAAGGAGCAGAATTAAGTCCCCAAAAAGCAGGGGGGAGGGAGAAAGCCACAGGTCCCCTTAGGGTCACAGATGGCCACAGGGCACCTGGCACCGTGAATGTGTGTGGTCCTGGGGAGGACAGCAGAGCAGGAGAAAATAAAGCTGTCCCAAAAAAATGCAAGGAAAAAAAAATCTCTGTGTGGGAAATAACATGAGAGCTAAAAATTCAGAATACACATGTGCCAACAGCACCCTGCCCTGTCTGGGAGGATTAGCTCCCAAAAGCTCCCCAGGTACCTGTTGTTGCTGCTGCTGTTCTTTTATCTGGGGAGAGGCAAGCAGCAGGTTTTGAAGCTGTGCTGGCTGACAGGGATCCCACCACCTGGGACTGTCCCCAGCCCAGCTGCCCCTGCCTCCAGGAGAGCTGGCCCTGCTGCTGGCCCTGGGGCAGCTGTGCAGTGCTTGCCTTTGCAGAACTCCTGAGGGAACCAGCCTGAGGAAAAGCTGATCCCCTTCCTGAACTGCTTTGCAGCACTCCATGTTCCACAGGCCCCTTCTGCCATGCTGCCCTCTGTAGCAGCAATATTTTTCCCTTTATTTATTTTATGTGGGGGAAGTTATTTGAGTTCTGTTGAGTTATAGTCCAATGACTTCTGGCCTGAGGAGAGCAAGCAAACCCCAAAGTATTCACACCAAGCATCACATTCCCTTCAGTGTGTCCTGAGAATCACCCCCAGCACGTTGTGAGTGATGCTCAGCTCTCTGGGAATGCCAAGGAGCCAAATGCCACCTGTGCCACCAGAGCTGCAGAATTATCCACAAACAGACCCCTCTGTACCTCCCCTACAGCGACCAGGGAGAGCAGAATGCTTCAGATAACAACAATAAACATCAAAGAGTCCAATGAATCAGAGAATCACAGAATCACCAAGGCTGGGGAAGACCTCCAAGGCCCTGAGTTCAAACATCAACCCAGCCCCAGCACCCTGCTCACCCCTAACCCCTGTCCCCAAGTGCCACACCTACACGTTTCTTGAACCCTTCCAAGGGTGGTGACTCCTCCCCTGCCCTGGGCAGCCTGTGCCAGGCCCTGACCACCCTTTCAGGGATGAAATCTTCCTAATATCTAGTTTAATTTCCCCTGGCACCACTCGAGGCTATTTCCTGTCACCCTGTCCTGAAGATGGACACCAACAGGACATGGCTGTAGGAGGCCAGGAAAAATTATGATTTGTGGCATTCCAATGCCTGAGAGCAGCTTCCCCACCTTTCGTTTGAGCTTTGAACTCCCAGAACACTGAACTAAATTTCAACAGCAAACCCAAAACAGTAGCTTGAAAAGGTCTGTCAAAAACCCCCTCTCTAAATCAGGGTCCAACCAAGATATAGCTCAGCCTCCACTGGAGAGTTTGGAGGTTCTTTTCTTCTATTTTTTTCCCCATGTTCATTACATTCCTACCAAGGAAAAAAAAAAGCTTGAAACATTGTGACTAAATAGAGAAGAACTGAAGGATATGTGTCAGTATCGGGCACAGATCAGTTTGCATGTCTAATAGAAAAATTCTATTTTTGCCCGTTCCAGTGGAGTTCTGTGAACAGCACACACACATTTTTCAAGTGCTAGCCAAAATAATTACTTCTCTCCTTCTGTGGGGGAAAAAAAAAATCCACTAAATCATGAATATTCAATGGATTGGTTAATGACATAGTAATGCTTTAGCTGAAATCTTTGCTCCTTAAAATACAGCCAACATGAGCTGCCAGTTAGAAGAAGAATTAAAAATACAAAAATAACTTGATTTGCAGGAGTTATCACCCCCCAATTGCTTCAGGAGTGTGTGATGGTAGCATGATGCCATGACAGATCTGGGGCAGACTGTCTTCACAATCTGGGAGATGTAAAACAGGCAGGAAAAATAGTTTCTGTTAGTCACTGCAGCTTCTGCCAGTGCTGGGGGTTCTCCAGGGCAAAGGTGCCTTCTCTCAGCACTCTTCTCTCAGCTGAGTCCTTGCCCTGGTGATCACAGGGTGCACCCAGCTACATTTCCAGCCTTGGAGCACCAGCACAAAGGAAAAAAAAAAAAAAAAGTTTTTGCCTTTCAGCTAAGTTTCCTTGAATTGCATAAATGAGCCTTTCCATGACCAAATCCCTGTATGAAAACTGTGATCTGCAAAAGAAAAAAAAAAACCACAAAAAACCACAAAAAAAACCCCAAACAAACAACAAAAACCCCCCACAACAAACAAAAACCTGCAGAAAAGGTTCAATTTAAAGCCAATCTTGTTTCCTCAAAATCTGAGCGTTCTGGCTGGAGTGCTGTGAATGCAATTGGATTATTTCTTTGTTTTCAAGATTCAAGTGGTGCTCAGAAGCTGCATCTTCCCTTTTTTCTCTCAGGCTCTCAAGAATTCCTGATTATTCAGCCTTAATTTTGTTGCTTTGCCAGTAAAACCACCTCTGAGAAAGCCCCATGTCCATCAGGTGGATGAATTTCAGCCTCTATGTTGCCTATTTCAGTTTTGTTCAGTTGTAGTCCAGTGACTTCTGGCCTGAGGAGAGCAAGCAAACCCCAAAGTATTCACACCAAGCATCACATTCCCTTCAGTGTGTCCTGAGAATCACCCCCAGCACGTTCTGAGCTTTGTTTTTCCCACTGGAGACTTCTCTATGCAGAATCTGCTCCCTGCAAGGGTCACCAACATCCCTGTGAGGCCTGGGCTGGTGGGATGAGTAAAACCTGTATAGAAAGATGTTTTTACTCTTTTCAGAAGCCAATATTCCAGAGTTGATGGCTCACTCTGCTATTTCTGAGCCATTTCTGACAGTACTTCAGGCATGTATTTAACATCAAGGAGTGAACCCTTTATCCCCAGCCTTAACTCTTTTCTCCCCTATGGGAACAGCTAATGCACAAAAGTAACTTTCCCCAGTGTTATCTTCAAAGTTGGGAACATATTTAGTTCCACATTACAATAACTCCATTCATATTTAATGAATTTTTAAGTTCAGCCTGTGAGCATGGACAGCTCATCACTGATACATCAGGGAAATGCTGTGAAAAAACAAGAAACTTATTGTGCTTTTAGCTTATGAGATTGCTGCATGGTTCCCTCAAGGATATTAAAAAGATCTGTGCTATGGTTATCAATAAGTATCTTTCAGGATCAGCATTTATAAAGCTTCTAGAATGCCTTCAGCTCTTGACTGACTTCAGAAATTAAGGAACTTACTTGCAAAAGCAAAATCATGGCTTAAAGTCAACTACTCTTCAGTTTTGCTGCTTGAACTTCAACTTGAGGACCAGACTCTAATTCTTAAATCATTTTTTTATTAGAGCTGGTTTGAAAAGCTTCAGCTTCTTTCTTGAAAAACAGGGGAGAAGAGAGAAAAGCAAGATGAGCAAGTTCATTGAAATTTTGATAAATCACCAAAAAATCAGAAAATCTATTTTAAATATTGATTTTTTTGTGTGACTAGAAAATAAATTCTCACTTATTTCTCTTTTATTACAGAAGATACTTACATGGCCTAAGTTACTTCAGCACCTAATCATCACCTGACAGCCCTTGAGCCAGGGAATACCAGTGTTTCTTCATGCTATACCTGCAAACACAAAGATGCCTGGAGACCTTTGAAAAAAACACAAAATTCCAGAATGGTTTGGGTTGGAAGGAACCTTAAATCCCACCCAGTGCCACCCCTGCCACAGGCAGGGACACCTCCCACTGTCCCAGGCTGCTCCAAGCCCTGTCCAGCCTGGCCTTGGGCACTGCCAGGGATCCAGGGGCAGCCACAGCAAATCTGGGCCCCCTGTGCCAGGGCCTGCCCACCCGCCCAGGGAACAATTCCTGCCCAAAATCCCATCCATCCTTGCCCTCTGGCAGTGGGAAGCCATTCCCTGTGTCCTGTCTTGTCCCTTTTAAAAGTCCCTCTCCATCTTTCCTGTGGCTCCTTCAGGCCCTGCAAGGCCACAGTGAGCTCACCCCAGAGCTTCTCCTCTCCAGCTGAACAATGCCAGCTCTGCCAGCCTTTCCTCCCAGCAGAGCTGCTCCATCCCTCTGCTCATCCTGGAGCTTCCTCTGGGCTCCTCCAGCAGCTCCAGGTCCCTCCTGTACTGGGACCCCAGGGCAGCTCTGCAGGTGGGCTCTCACCTGAGCACAGGGCACATGGGCACAATCCCCCTCCTCAATCTGCTGCCCCCTCTGGTTTTGATCTCATCTCGTGAAAAAGGCAGGATAGACTGACACCCCTCCAGTGGATGCCATCCTGTCAGTGCTGCTGCTGCTCCCAAGGACAGGCTCAAGGTCTGCCAGCAACTCGGGCTCCCCCACCCTGGCTGTTCATCGTCTCAAGGCAAATCCTCCTCCACTAAAGCACTTCTGCAGCACTTAAAACTTTGGCTGGCTGGCTCCTCAGTCTGTCTGGGCAAAGTGATTCCTCCTGCAGTCCTTCCTGCAGCCATCCCTCCTCACTCCCCAGCACTTCAAAGGCCAATGGAACGTCGGAGGGACACACTGCAGTGCTTTGTTTTCCTCTCTACTTAACTGCTTTTTTTAGCATTTTAAAACACAAAGCGCTCATGAAAGGTTGTAAAATTCCTCATAAAGTTGACCGTGCCACAGGATTATAGAATACCTCTTGGAACAATGGATAAACAGCTAATCTTGGATCTGTCACCAGAAAACACTAATATATTTCAAAAAGCTATTAGCCCTTAAACCAGAAGTAACACAGAATTTGATTTTGAGCAACAGGCTATAAACCACTGAAATTATTTGGCAACTCTACATTGAAAGCAGGTGGAAAAAGCTGTAAGAGCCCTGCCATTTATTTTATTCAGCTATTTAAGGCGTATTTTACATAGATTCCAAAACCAGTGCACGAAAACTAACACTGAATAAGGATACTTGAAAAAAAACAAAAACAACCAGTGGATCAATTTATTTACCACACGTTTTCAGGAAGCTGAACAGCATTTGCTATGTTATGCAGGAAGGAAGTGGAAGGCAGTAAATATTACAGATAAAAAAATAATAAACCATCAATAGCCTTACAATTTTTACAGCATCACCTCTTTAAGGAGCTTCAGAGCCATCAGCTCTGACCATAACCTCCAGATGAGCAACCCCGCTCCAGGAGCTCCTGTCCCTGCTGTGCTGAGGATCCAGAGCTGGACACAGCACTCCAGAGGTGCCTCACAAGGCTGAGTAGGCCACAAATGAGTAGGATGCAGGTCATGAAACAAAAAAAGAGGATGAAGGTGAATTTTCTAGGGAAAAAAAAAAAAAGACATGAAAAGTTCAGGCAGATAGAAAAATGCTTCAGATGAGTGCAGGAGTTACCTTCTCACAGAACAGAGATACTTTCGACAAGTACTTTGAGAGAGGTTTTCTTTAAGCTCTTCAAAGTCTCAAAGAAAAGGAAAACATGAGCAGGACTAAGGTGAGGAGTTTCAGGCTGAGTGCTGGAGCTGGAAATGGCTGAAGAATCCCAGCAACACAGCCAGGGCTGTGCAACAGCAGTGATGCCCTTCCAGTGTGGGTTTATCTGGGGCCTGGACAGTGGATTTGCATTTTACACAGAGGAGTTACTGTAGAAAGGCTAATTCTCAGTGGAAAGATATTTTTGGTATTCCTCTGGGAAATAACCTGTTGGATGCAAGACTTAATTTTTTCCCTTCAAAGATACACTCATCTCAGAGCCTTTTAAGGAAGGGAGGTATCAGGATAATTAACCAAAGCATTGCTGCTCTTGTGCTCCTGCTTTGGCCAAAGCTGGGGCACACAACAATTTATCAGCATAGTGGTGCCTCTGACCTGCACACATTCAGGCCTGAGAGAAGGGAGCTGGGAGGGGGCTCAGCCTGGAGAAAAGGAGGCTCAGGGGGGACCTTGTGGCTCTGCACAACTCCCTGCCAGGAGGGATCAGGCTCTGCTCCCAGGGAACAGGGACAGGAGGAGAGGGAACGGCCTCAGGCTGGGCCAGGGGAGGCTCAGGGTGGACAGCAGCAGGAATTTCCCCATGGAAAGGGTGCTCAGGCCTTGGCAGGGGCTGCCCAGGGAGGTTTGGAGTTCCCATCCCTGGAGGTGCCCAAGAATGAAAGGATGTGGCACTCAGAGCTCTGGGCTGGGTCAGTCACAGGTTGGACTCGATCCTGGAGGGTTTTTTCCAACCTCAGTGATTCTGGGATTCTGATTTACACGAGGCTTTAGTGTTTTCTTTCTGTCAATTAGACACACATATCTATGAGAAAGCAGTGAATTCAACAATTCTGTCAAACCCAGGCTTCAGTAACAAGGAAATTATGCCTCCAGAATCCTTTCATTCACCAGACCGAGAGCAGCACAGAGCTGACTCATTCCATGGGGCTGCCACCAGCAGTCTAAACATTTCCTACAGGAAGTTCTTGAGGTACAGACGAGACAGATCTGGGGGGAAAAAAAAAAAAAAAAAAAAAAAAAGGTAATTATAACACAAAGNCAAGGATTCTTTGGCAGAATTTTGGCCACCTCCACCTCTGATGCTCTGCACCCTCTGCTGCAGCAGCTGGAAAGGGAGGGAGAAAGGTGGATGAAGGCAGGAAAAGGCCTCTGGAGAGTGAGGTGAACGTGGCATGTCTGAGCACTGACACTCCCCTGATGTCCCTGTTTGGGGGAAGAAGTCTCCTTTCCCACTGAGCATTTGTCCTCTTGCAGAGGAAAATTCCACAGATGGATTCTTTTCTTCCTGTACCTAAATTGCACGAAGTAAAAACTGAGTAGGTCACTTTGAGATGATATATATACATATACATTTAAAAAAACCAAAGAGAAAAGCTCAGTTTAGCCACTAAGCTGCCTGTGGTGGTTCAGTGGGAAACACTGAGATCACAAGGAGCCCCTCAATAGGTTCAAGTCAGCACCTTTTGAGATAATTGAAATTAAGGACTTCAGGCTTTAAGCTTCCCCATTACAGCTCCCAGCTGGAATAAGAATATCCTGAGTGGGAAGGGACTCCCAGGGATCATCCAGTCCCACTCCTGTCCCTGCACAGACCCCCAACAATCCCACCCTGGGTATCCCTGGGAGCTCCTCGGGGCAGTGCCCATTCCCTGGGGAGCCTGGGCAGTACCAGGCACAGCCCTGGGGAAGTCAATGTTGCTGCTCATTTACACAAAATGTGCTCCACCAGTAAATACTGGGAGAACTGGGATCCCAAGAACTGGGTTTTGGGACAAAAGTTTTAACCAGGGTTGGGGCAAATTACTCAGATGGAGCAATTCAGTGAAGAAAACATCATTTAGTAGATTTAATTCTCACACTCATGTCTTACATTTCATTTCTTTAGTGTGGAGAATCTTAGCAGTGCACTGGGAACCTGAAGGCACATGAGAGCCTCTTACCCATCCTTGTGCAAATGGCCAGGGCAATACCTACCTCTGACTCAAACCCACTGAAGCCCTACATTTTAAATTTCACTACAGCAGCTCCCTGAGCTGGATCACGTCAGTGACCAGTGCAAACCTCTGAGCTGCCTTGCTGTTTCTTCAGTTCCATCTTGGCTTAGGAGATCATTTGTGATCAACAGCTACAAGGTCTCAACATTAATTTGAACTACAAACCTACCAGGGAACAAAATAAATTTTGACAGATGCATGCAATGACCCAAAAAGGGTTAATTTAAATTATGTTAATGTTTAAGAAATGGTTATTCAAATTCTACAATAATAACTTGATAGTCCTCCTTTCTCTACCTCATAATAACTAATTATATTTAAGCTATTCATGGCTATAATTTATCAATTATCCAGCTACTAGATTTCAAATTAAAACATACTCCTAATGCGAAACAGCTTGCTGGAAAAAATTCTGAGTGAGCAATCAAATGGCCACTCGTGGGAAGCAGAGAGTCTCTGTACATGGAAAAGGGGTCTCAGGGGCATCTGCAAACCACTGCAGAAAGGATAAAATATTTCTGTGTACTTGATTCTGCTGCTGCTGCCTGAATCTCTCCTTTTTGATGCAGGGATGCTGGAAAGGATCTGTTTTTCAGCTCTGCCTTGGGTGGGATAATGAAGGGTCTTTCAGCAGCATTAGCAGGAGGAAGATTTACTGGCAGAGCTTCCAGCTTTTCTTGTAGGTGTAGCTTTAATCACTGGGGACTCTGCTGAGGCTGTAGATGTGGTATTTCTGAAGAAAAAGAGCTTTTGCTGCTCCTTTAAAGAACTGCCAGTTCTTGAAAGATGATTATACATATATATATATATATATATTTATGTGTGTATGTATAAGTATTCTGTTTAGAAAGAACATCTAGGTCATGTTTTCCATACTGATCTACCTTCAATCTGCATCATCAAGGGCACTTTCAGAGAAGCAAGAGCCTTCTAAGGGATCTCTGCTGCTGCTTATTCCCCAAGCTGGGCACTTGGTCACCACCAAGTCCCTCTGTCACTGCCCTGCTCACCTGGGGGAAATCAATTTAATTTATTACCCATCAAATCAGAGTAGGAAACTGAGAAATAAACCCAAATCTTCAAGCACCTTCTCCAAACCCTTCCCTTCTTCCCAGGCTCAACTTCACTCCTGATTTTCTCTCCCTCCTTCTCCCCAGAGGCCCAGGGGGATGGGAATGGGGCTGTGCTCAGTCCATCACACGTTGTCTCTGCTGCTCCTTCCTCCACAGGGCTTGGACTCCTCACACTCTGCCCCTGCCCCAGCCTGGGGTCCCTTCACAGCAGAGGGATCTTTTTCACTTCCCCAGAACTAAACAGGATCAGCTTGCCCAGGGGAGGAGAGTTGAATTTCAAGGGAAGGCAAGAACACCCCTGAAAGACAAACAAACAAAAGATTTCATAAGGTGACATTAATAAATAATAAAACAGGTCAGAGATATTTTTCCATATACTTCCCATATGGGCCTTAAATTAAAACGTTACTGGGCTCTGCAGTTGCTGGGAACAGGGAATGCTCAGAGGGAATGCTGGAGGCTGGGGATGTAACATCCCTCACTTCAGTACAACCATGGCTATAAAATCCAGCACTTTTATGGCGTATTAGATATAAGATACCCATGAACACAGCGAAAGCCATCACCCTCCACCCAGTATCTGCAGTTTGGTTATGGACTATCATTTGACATCTTTATTTACAACTCCAAGGTATTGCTTTACCTGCTAAATCCTATTTATATCCCTGTAACAGATCTCCAAGTAGCTGTTAACATGGATCTGACCAGAATAGCAAAGCCTGGTCCTCTCTGTGTATTAAAACCAGCATTCCCTGGGGAACCACTTACAACCACAGTGCTTCAAAAACAGCAGATTCAGCTCCCTCCCAACCCCTGACCCACAGGGATCAAGGATCACCACTTCAGCCTGTGCTGTGCTTCTCAGCCAGGCACAGCTCGTGTTTTGGGGCTGCAGTTCTGTGTCCCAGTGACCCTGGTGGGGCTCACCTGCCTCCCTGCGTATCCTGGCACATCCCAGGGCTCACAGCACATCTTAAAACTAGGGAGAAAAATGGCCTGTGCCCAAAGAAGATGGTACTGGCAACAATGTGATGGGAGGTGATGGAGAACTATGGAATGCTTTGGGTTGGGAGGGAACCTCAAAGCCCATCCAGTGCCACCCCTGCCATGGGCAGGGACACCTCCCACTGTCCCAGGCTGCTCCAAGCCCTGTCCAGCCTGGCCTTGGGCACTGCCAGGGATCCAGGGGCAGCCACAGCTGCTCTGGGCACCCTGTGCCAGGGCCTGCCCACCCTCCCAGGGAACAATTCCGGCCCAATATCACATCTAAGCCTATTTTCTCCCAGTTTGAAGCCATTCTCCCTTGTCCTTTCACTCCAGACCCTTGTAAATTGTCTCTCTCCCTCTTTCTTGTCACCTCCTTTAGGTCCTGGAAGGAATCAAACCTGAGAGATTTGATTTGTCTCAGTTGAAGATACTCCACAGGGACAAGGCAGTTATTTAAATAACCACATTCCAAAGCATTTTCTGGGTGGTTTTTTTTTTTCCCCTGTTTGTTTAATTGCCAAGTCCCTTATTATATAACATTTTTAAAAGCGATACTGACAGGTTTCAGGAATCACTGGGCAAAGAAAAACACTAAATCTGTAGGAATAAAAAAAAGGATACTTTACAGAGATGCCAAATTAGGGTGAAAAAATGCTCAGATTGCACAAAGTGCTTTCTGGAGGAGTTTAAGTTTATTGTACTATTTACAGCTCCTGAAAATGTGAGCCAGAGAAAGCTGCTTTCTGTTCTCCCCAAGCTGCATTTACTGATGAGCACCCTGAGCGAGAATATGGAATTTTGGCTGCGAGGGCAGTCTGGGTTTGTGCCCCTGGGTGGGGAGGAGCAGCAGGGCCCCTGCAGGGCACAGAGCTGGCGTGGTTGGGCTTTCTGTGCCAGGGAGGGGCTGGCCCTGGGCACAAACAGGCAGAGTTTGTGCTCAGTGGGGGCACACTGGGTGTGCACCATGGCCTGGAGCAGCCTGGCAGCCACCAGCACAGGGGTCCCTGCAGTGCTGGCTCTCCACAGTGACAAGAGAGAGGCAATGAAGCTCAGGGTGACAGCAGGGGCCGGATTACCCTGGCTGGGGCAGGGACAGCCCCAATCAGGGCAGTGGCTGTGAAATCCATCCCTGCTCTGCAGCCCAGTGCAGGCTCACACCACTGCTGCTCACAGCTTCCTTTGTTCACATCTCAGCACTGGGGTTCTGCATCAATTCTTACTAATTAATGCAAATTAGGCTTTTTCCCCTGTAAGTTCAGAGAAAAATTAGGTGAACCAGAGACCTGACACATCAGTACCAGAAACAACTTAGCAGTGACCCAGTTCTGTGTGAGAGGGAAGCAGAGGTGCAGGGGATAAGGTTCCATAGACCACAGGGCCAGGTGACATCTCCTGCACCCACAGCCCAACCTCCCACCGAGCTTCAGGGAGAGCAATGTGGGAAAAAAAATAAAAAAATCAGGCATGAAAGAACTGGAGCCTACTCATGGCACTCCCAGTGCTGCACGTTTTTCCTTCCTCAAGTTAAAACACAAGCGTGGGATCGATTTCTCTGAGCCAAACATCTCATGTGACAAATATAAAGCTACAATAAAATATCTGGCAGCTTCACTCTCCTCTGACTCAACATAAGAACTCAAATCACCTGGGACACTCGAGCTGAGAGCTAAAGCACAAGGAGAGGATGTGCACTCAGAAAGGGCAGTCTGAGGCTACAGAGAGTTGGTTATTTCCTATTTCCCCTCTTGTGAAGATTCTTATACTGTGACTTGCCTACTCCAAAAAATACAGCATGAAGGTTACTTTAGGAAGATGTTTGGTTTTCCTTGCAAATGCCCTAAAAGAGCAGCAGCATTAGAATTTTATCACTCTCTTTAGCTGTATGTTTGTAAAAAATTAAATCATACCCATTTCCTTTTGTGACATCTAAGTCTTCAATATCAAAGCAAGAGTCTTTTAGAATATAAAACAATGTTTCAGACATCACAGTTGGATACAATATTTGGATTTTCTTCTTGTGATGGCATCTGTGTGTTTACAAGCTGGCAATGCACCACAGTTCCCAAGGGAGCAAAACTTATTTCCTCAACTAATCTCTTCACTGAGAGAGCAGTGGAGATCTCAGCAAATATGCTGAGCTATAAAAGCTTTTGTCCCTGGGACAAAGCACATCAAACCCTGATACACAAAATTCATTAGACAGAGGTGAGGGAAGCACTATCAGCCCTGCTGGCTCCCACAGTAAGAATCCCAGAATCCCAGAGTGGTTTGGGTTGGAAAGGACCTTAAATCCCATCCAGTGCCACCCCTGCCATGAGCAGGGACACCTCCCACTGTCCCAGGCTGCTCCAAACCCTGTCCAGCCTGGCCTTGGGCACTGCCAGGGATCCAGGGGCAGCCACAGCTGCTCTGGGCACCCTGTGCCAGGGCCTCCCCACCCTCCCCAAGGAACAATTCCATCCCAATATCCCATCCATCCCTGTCCTCTCGCACTGGGAATCCATTCCCCCTGTCCTGGCACTCCAGCCCTTGTAAAAGTCCCTCACCCTCTTTCTTGTAGGCCTCCTTCAGGAACTGAAATGCTGCAGTAAATTCACCCAGAACATTCCAGGTTCAGGCCTTCACTCAAAATCCCATCCATTAAACCCATCCCAGACTCTGTGGGACACAAAAGGATCTGAACAGAGCCTCCTGCTCCTCCCCAGAAGCTCAGAGAACCACAGCTGGAAGTTACAGATGCTTTTAGCAGAGCCCAGACATCAAACAAGCTCTGCTCAGCTTCAGTTTTAGACTCATCACTGGAATAAACTGGCAATGTGAAATTCCTTCACTGCAGCAGAGAAGCTCTGAGCAAAGCATGTAAATATAAAATGAAGAATATAGATCCTCTATACAGGTTAATTAACTCATGCAAGGCAATGTGTATCAGGCAACAGCAAATGGGAATTCCAGAAACCTGAGGCTGAATCTCTCCATCCTCTTACTCATATCTTACTAATGTCAAGGGAAATTCTGATAAATAAGAGATTCAGCACCTGGCTTTTCATCTGAAGTTCAAAAATCCACAGTTACTTCTCCAAAGGAGCTTCTCCAGATCTGACTGTGAGGCTATTCCAAGCAGAAAGCCTGGATTCCTGGGGTGTAAACCCAAGAGGGAATTTCTGGGAACACCAAGGCGTGGCTGAGTGCAGAGCACTGCATGGCTGGCTGCTGCTGGAGCACCAGAGCAGACTGCAAACTCCATTCCCATTCCACATCTGCTGCTGTTCTGTCCTCAGCAACGATCCCTGGGGACTTCACTCCAGCCTGAGGCTGAGCAGAGTACAGCCCTGAATTCAGATATCTGCTTGGAGTGAGAGTCCCTGGAGAAAAGAAAAACCACCTCAGGCTGGAAGCTGCTACTGGCCCCACTCCTGTGCTGGATCCAAGTCAAAGCCACCCCAAAAGGTCAACACTGTGCTGGGAGCTCAGTTTTAGGGGAGACATCCAGGGTAAGGATCAGGTGCAGGGAGCTTCCAGGAGGACTCCAAATGTTATGAGCAGCCAGGTGCTTTCTACTGAGTAAAGAACCAAAAATGAAACCAAATAAATAAAGAATGAAAAATTAAGGAAAAATGAGAACAGCATAGAAAAATGAAAATAAGAAGTTAAGAATTGCAATTCTGGACTCTTCCAGTCCTTTTTACCTGCCCTGTGTGTGGCATTTTCTCCAGGAACACCCTGTTAACAATCACAGACTCTTGAGTATTCACAATTGCCCCAGGTCTGAGGTGCAGCTTTGTTTCACTGAGACATTTTCCAAGAGGAGCCTCTACTGAGAGTTCTTGGGAAGGAGGCAGCACCTGAGGATGGGGTATTTGTGACTGGAGGATGCCCTTGTGCAGAGGTGAGAATCACTGAGATGAGTATCTGTCTCTGAGATGAGTTGGGTGCAGACACCACCAGCTCTTCCAGGAGCCTTTCCCTCAGCCCCTGAGCAGCTCTGTGCTCTATGAGTAACCACAGCAGACAAGATATGACACTATAAAATCACAGAGCTATTTTATCATATAAAATAAGAAAGGCAGATTCCTTACACCACGTTTGCCAAATCTCTCATTTGTCCCACAGTTGTTAAATATGAGTTGCTCTCTCAACTCAGTCTGTATTTTTATCCTCCATCTTCTCCCAGGTTCCCTTTGTACTCTGCATTTCTGTACCACATCATTACACACAGCCACCACTCGCTGTTAAACAGATGCTGCTTTTTACACCTGCAGCAGGACTGACCTCTAGATGTGGGTGTGCTTTGTTTTTAAAGGATTTCTTTCCCCTGAATGAAAATCACCAAATTAAAGCAAGGTATTTCTTTACGCCTTTTTAGAGTGTAACAGAATGCAAAAACATAAATCAAAGTATGTTTAAACACCTTTTCCAAATCATGTAAAAACCCATCTATCTTGCTAGCAACCGAGAGCTCTTCCTACACACTGAACACAGCAGATGTTAAAAAGCTGTTTAATCTTCTTTAGAGCACTTTAGGTAAAAAACTGTGGCTTTCAAATATGTACAAAGAAGGTCAGAAAAGTAAAATGCCTTTGAAACGGATTTGCTCAGGGGCCATGGGATCTGAAATGACCTCTGTAATTTCTTGAGTTCCCAAACTTCATTATTATCAAGGCCTCTTTCCCTTTTGATGCTTTAACTATGCTGAAGGTGGGTGTTGCTGGGTGGGGGCTGTAGCTAAACCTTTTAAGCATTTTTGATTTATTCTCCTTGCAAGGTTAGTGTACCTGAGGCTGAAGTTAATGACTGGAGAGCCACTGAAGTGTAGATTTACCACAATCACTTCCCCATCCCTCTCACTAGGATGGTTTTACAGTTTCTCCTGGATGTTTAAATAAATAAATAAATAAAGCTGCAGCCCCTCATCTCAAACCACGCAACTATTTAATAAAGTTACTGCTGTTAGAAAGGTTCTCCTTGTTTTACAAAAGGGCCCTGCATCTCTGCACATCCCCAAGGACATTGCCAACATCTGCACCAAATCTTTGAGAACCTGCCCCCCTCTGAGAGCCCCTCTGCTCTACCTCTCCTAACCTCAGTGGTCCCACCAGACACCAAAACAGGTTTGTAGCAGGGCCTGCAAATCACCCCTGTTCTTTTTACAGGTCTGTCATCTCTTCTGGCATGGCTTTTAGTGTTTATTACTCCCACCCTGAATAACACAGACCATTTTCCATAAGCAGACACACACACCTGTTACTTCCAAGTTACAGCATTCCTTGGTGCAATTTAGTACATCTCTGCCACACCAAAAAAAATCAATGATTAATCCAATTTCAATTCAGTCATTGATCCAAAGAAATGCTAACTTCCTGTGTTTATTCCTGCACTTACAGTTTAAAACCACCAAGACCTTTTTTTTGGAAAGGGAAGGTTTCTCTCCCTGTTTAACACCCTCTAATATTATATTGTACCTTCACTTGAAAGGAAAAGATCAGAAATATTTTCTGCATAAGAGGTGAAGCGAATTGCAGAATAAAACACCATAAACAGCTGGAAAATGGGAGAAAGCCAAGAACTAAGGGAGTGCTCCTGCACACCTGCACTGCATGGACAAAGCAAGGGCCCAAGGCAGTGAGGGCACAAGGAAAAGTGTATTTGACACAGACCCTGGGTGAGACCTCCTTGCACAGCCCTGGAGGAGGCTGTGTTTGTTCTCAGTGGTTTCTGCAGCTGTCCCTGGGTTCCCTGCCCAGCTCACCCAGCTCTGAGGACACAGGGACAGCAGGGTGACAGCCTCCCGTGCCTGCAGTGCTGGCTCAGGGCCAGCCTGGGGCACTGGTGTGGTTTGTGCTGCCCCCAAGAACAGGCACTGACCCCTCCCTGCGCCTCCCTCCCTGTCCAGCTCTCCTGCAGGGACAACCCTCACTCTACCCCGTGTGTCCTGAGTGCCTCGGGCCAGGGGCTGAACCCCTGGGGTGGCACCGGCCTCAGCAGCTGCCCCAGGCCAGCTGTGATTCCAGATGTGCTCATCAAAGAGCTCCTGGCAGCTGGAGCTGCCTCAGGAGCCACCCAGGAGGGGCAGGGCTGGATTTCTCCATGGAGTGGCACACAGTGCCCAGGGCAGGGCACAGCACCTCCAGGCACAGATCTGTCACCTCCAGGAGCCTTTGGAACCACCAGCTCTCACTTCACTGCCTGCCTCACTCCGGCCAGAGAAGCACCAGTGCCATGCTCCACAAAAGTTATAATTCATTATTTTTAGCACTGAAAGGGGGAATCGTGTGAATACTTGCACTTGACAGCTTACTCATTCACATCAATTTAAATAATTTATTAGAACCAGGCCCAAAAGCTAAGTTTTGTAAAAAATCAAGTATTTGTTTCCCTACATCTGCTCAGTAAAGCAATAACAGAGTCTTTGTTGTTGCTGGCAGGTCCTTGAAGGAATAATTAAGGGAACATGGAAGAAGCTGCCTTTCAAGACTCATCCTCTCTTCACCTGGCTCCTCCTTGTGACTGTCAGCACCCAGCTGAAATTAATTCTAAAGGGGCACTAATTGGCAATTAAACAGGGAAATAAGGGTGAGCCTGACAGACTCTGAAATCCAGAGCCACTCCAAAGCCAAGGCAGGTTCATAATGCCTCTTATTTTCAACTTTTTCCTATGTTCTCCAGTTTGCAGCTCAAACATGAGGAACATTTCTCCCCACGCCATTACAATGAAAGAAGTAATCAAGTCAACTTTTTATCCCAGCACTTGCCCCAACTTCCAAAATCCACCAGGCAGCTGTGGGTCAGCAGGTCTGTGCTCACTGACTGATGTCAGGAATCCAAAATAGCTCACCTCGATTAAGGGAGCACAGAAGGCTTTGGGCTGCAAAAGGCAGCCCCACACCCAGGGCTGTGAGGGCTCTGGAGTGAAACCATGACAAATTGTGCTTTCATTTACATTAAAGGCTGCCCCCGTGGTGCTCAGGTGATGACTTTATTGGCACTGCTGGAGCTTTTTGAGCAGCAGAGCCCTCTCCAAGCCCGAGGAGGTAAAGAGGTTATTCCTGCAGCTCTGCACCATCTGCTTTGATGTAGCTTTGCAATGGTACTGAGAGCAGATTGAAAAGGGTTGGAGATTTCATAAACATCACGAATGATGGGCTTCAGTGTCCTGGAGTTGGAGTATCCATGACAACTCTGCTGTGCCAAGGGACTTCCAGTCAAAAACTGAGAAAGTTGCTTAAAGCCTGGTTTTGTAAGATGCAGCAAGGGCCTGGTGGGATTTTTCTCTTAATCCCTAAAGACTTCCCTGCCTCCAGCTGTAATGGAAGACAACATCCACTGCTGTGGGGTTCCTCAATTTCAGCCAGCCCCAAGAGTAGTTACAGCTTAAAGAAGATCTACCTAGAAAATTGTTCCCAGAAGGAAACCCCAGTAAACCCCTTAGTTTCAAAGCCCAAAAATACAAAAAAAACCCCAAACCATGCACAAAACCCCCCACTTAAATCTGTTTCCATTGTAGCATCGGAATAGTTCACCCAGTACAGAGTCCCAGGGGACATAAAAACTGATTATTCCTGTCATGGCACATCCCACCTAAGCCCACCAACACACACCCCCCCAGTGCTTTTCAGAAACCCTTCCTTTTCTGGCCAAGTACTGAGTCGAGTGCTGAGGCATAGCTACTGCTTTTCCACTGAGTCAATTCTTTCCCTAAAGAATTACTCTTTATTCTGTCTCATTAGATGATGAGCATTTAGAGGCACATTTGAAAGCACTTTCCTTGCAAACGCTCGGTGACACAAGCATAGGTCAGATGACAACTTTACAACTTTGATCCATCACTAATTCTGTTTTCCAGAGTGATCTCAGAGCACAAGCCTCTGCCCCAGCCAACTCCAGCTGCTGTTGCTGTTCATTCTTCTCAAAGAATGAACAGAAGTGGCCTCTTCCCCTCTTGTTTCCCAACAGTGAACATAAAAGGGTAGCACACAGCCCATTCCCTTTCTGTGATTAACTGATTTGACCACATTCATTATTCATGAGCACTTGAGGTTTTAATTGTAAAACTCAACCCTTATGTGGTGTGGGACTGTCAGCTGTCTCAGAGGTTCAGTGCTGGACTGTTCAGGATTCTCAGTTCCCTAACTCATCACTGAAGTATTTCCTAAATTCAACACTTTAAGTGAAGCCTGTGGAACCAAGGGTTCACATCCTAAATTGAGACATTGCACAGGTGCTCTGGGATTCAGGCAGAGTATCCACTGCATTAGAGATCCAAGTTTCCCAGGATTTTACTAAAAGGCTCCTGACAGCTCCAAGTCCCACTGGCCTGGCGCTCAGTCCACACCTTGCACACACAAAAAGCCACAGAGCCCTGAGGAGAGGACAGCAGGGAGAATGTCCAGCTCTGCTCCCCCAACAGCAACACTCCTTCCCCAGGGACCAAGGGGCTTCACTGGAGAGACACAAAATGATGCTGGGCAGGAATCTGAAAGAAATGCTCAGGCTGGGCCAGGCTGGAAGGGAGCCCAGAGGGTCCCTGGTGCCACCTCCCTGCTCAGGCAGGGCCATCCCAGAGCACAGGGCACAGGGCTGTGTCCAGAGGGCTCTGGAATATTCCCGCTGAGGGAGACTCCAGCCCCTCCCTGGGCAGCCTGTTCGGGGCTGGGCACTGCCCAGGGCAGAAGTTCTGCCTCCTGTGCAGGGGGAATTGCTGGGCTCAGCCCCTGCCCGTCCCTCTGGTGCCACTGCTGGGCCCTGGAGCAGAGCCTGGGCTCCAAAGGGGACCAAGGTCACAGCAGGAGTGGCACAGCAAGGCTCCTACAAAGCGAGCACCACCACATGGGACTAAAGCCTCAGGAGAGCAGACTGGTCAAGGGCTGCTCATTAGCTCCTGGTAATGGGAAGAGGTTAATTAACCACCCAGCAACACAGCCGGGCCTGCTCCAGGTACATCCAAACTCAAACAGGAGCACACCTCTCACACCACTCACGGGGCTGATCTCCAGATCATTTATTGACTCTTTTGTGCTTCTTTTGTCACTAAAGTTGCCAGATTTTTTTAGTGTCCACAGCCAGCACAAAACCCAACCAACCGAAGCCCATCCAACAAAAAAGTTTCCCAAAAGCTTAGTGGTTGCTGCCATTTGCAATCCTGAGGTTCTGCAGTTTGGCAGCAGCTTTTGACATCAAGAACACATTATGGAAATTTGGTTCACAAGTAGATAGCACTGAAAAAACTGCATCCCTACCATATCTAATTTGATTAGCATTTATATAGAGAGCTCTCAGTATTTTGGACAAAATATTGCAAAAAAAAAAAAAAGTTGATAGGCTTTTCCCTACAAACCATGGGCTCAGGCACGTTCAGAAAGTTCTTTCTATTGAGAAAGAGGCTTTCCACAATTCTCCAGTTACAAATTAATAAAAAAGTAAAGAAAACTTAACGAAAAGCAGATGCAAAAATATTTTTAAAAAATTTAAATCCTTCTATGAAGTTGAAGATTATCTTGGAACACAGTTTTTAACTAATAAGTTCTTAGAGCCCAAATGATATTTTAAAATAAACCTTCTAATTTCAAATTGTTATGACTTCAGGGAATTTTCTAACTGGGATCCAGGTAGTTTTAAATGGAAATAAAGAGGCAAGAAAAACGATAACAGAAATTAATTAAGGGAATTAAACAGAGTCAATTGATTCCTTTCATGTTCAAAGTAATGCAAGGTCTATATTCAACAAATGGGAAGGTAAATCAGAAAATTTCCTTTATGTCCACTCCTTAAATCTGTACTTAATTGATTTAATGCACTTTACATCGTTATGAGCTTACAGTTAACAACATGTTAATAGAAATAAAAGACATGGCTCCAGTAATGGCTTCACTAAAACTAAAATACAATGGGAGTGCTGTAAGTGATCTTTCTTGCTGGCAATATTGAATTTATACTAAATACAGAAGACAGTTATATAGATCTACTGGGATGTGCCCCTGCAGAGGATCTTGGACAACTGAGAACCACTATAATATAGAGACCTGTCACAGAGACCTGAGTCCCAGTTCATTGTAGGTTGCCTGATAACGTGGGATTAACAGAAAGGAGGGAATTAAGGAGGGAAGAGCAGAGCTGTGGCTCTCCAGGGCAGCAGGAACCTTCATTCCCCAGCCAGGAGCAGACAGCTCTGCAGAGAAGTGAGACAGTGCCAGATAACTCTGTTTCAATCCCTGGCAATCCTGCTGGTTTGCATGCTGAAGTTTCTTTAGCTGCTATAAAATGATTTTTATGAGGTGTGCTGAGAGACACAAGTGTTGTTATCCTGCTGCAGACCTGGGAACAGGGTTCCTCCTCCAACACAGTTTGGGAATTCTCACACACCTCCAACAACTGGGACAGCTCTGACACACAACCACAGCTGTCTAACTCACAATTAAAATCCATTTTAAATCACAAGACTGCATTTCTTTAATTCAAGATGAAATCAGAAGCAGTATTGGTTTTTCCAGAAATCTCAGGATTTCCAGCTATTCCCTTCCACCAGGTCTATGCACTGAACTGCTCAGCTTTCTTGTGCCCATTTATGATGCCTCAAGTTTGAAATATCAAAGCAGCAGCCACATTATCAGTGCTGAATCCTGACAGGAATATCTAAGCCACTCCATCTCCTCCCACCTCATCACAAAGGATTGCCTGCTCGAGGTGTCATTCCTTGTCTCTTTGGTTTAGTTTTCAGACAAGCCATTGGTCAGGAGCTCCTCTGAGGTATTGACTACCCAGCCTGAAACATCTCACTGTCAGACACCAGCATTTATTTCATACCTCTCTAGTTTCACCTCGCTTCTGTCTTGAATATTGTTCTTCAAATATTTATAGTGGATTATGTCCCATTCCTCTCTCAGTCACCCCTCCACACGTTTTCCTTACTAAGCAAATCCCCCAAGCTCCTGTTCCTTTCCTAGCTACTCCCTGGCCATCTCCCCCACTGCAGTAACTCCACAGGGACCAGCATGTCACTTATTTTGGGTGCACCACATCAACTGCTCCTAGAGAAGCAGAGCCCAGCGCAGGCAGCTGGATGCAGGTGTGGCACTCAGACAGGGACCTTCCCCCAGGCCCTGGAGGTGTGGCACTGGCTTTGGCAGGCAGCCACAGCAGCTGGCTGGGGACAGGGAGGGACAGGGTGGGTGTCTGGCAGCTCAGCTCACACCCAGCTGCCCCCTCTGCTTTGTGCTCCCCCCGCTGGGGAAGGAACATTTACACCAGGCAGGACTTTCCTCTGGCACCCACACAACATCAGCTTTACACTCAGCAGCTCCTGGAGACATCAAGAGAAGAGCAAAGACTTCAACAGGAGAGAAGGATAAGGAGGAAATCACCCTGCCTGTTCTGTCCCCTGCAGCCTTGCTGTGGATGGAAGGGAGGGAGCCTGGAGTTTGCAATTACAACCTCTGCAATCCTGTTCCTTTCTCTTTGGGGGTGGATTTATGTCCCTGGGCTCAGAAACTCCTCATACATTCCATCTACAATTCAGCTTTCAGCACCTGGTTTACATTTCCAATGGCTCCATCCAGGATGTGTTTCAAATGCAATAAGCAGGAATTCTGCATGCACAATAAAACCCAAATGTGCTCACAGATCGCGAGGGCTGAACAAGAACAAATGAATGACACAGAGTGTCAGGAAGGAAAACAAAAATCCAGGCAATAATGGAAGGGGAAATAACAACAAACTCAAACTAAGCTAACCTTAACGTACAAATGTTCTTGTGTTCAAAAACAAAGCCTACATTTAACAAGTTCATAGGCAAATCAAGCTGCATATATTTATTTGATACACATTTCTTTCTTTTACTGTTACCATCATATTTAAGTGTACTGCTTCAAGAAATAAATTCCTTTTAAAAAGAGGTATTTCTCAGTGTTACTGTAAAAAGCATTTTCCTCAAGTCTGTAGAATTTTTGGCAGACACCTCTAAATCTTGAGTAAGCTCAATGATGCTAAGAAGGTGAGAAGAGAAGAGCTCTGTGCCCAAGCTCTCCCCCAGGGGCTGAAGTGCCCTCCTGCCCCAGCCCAGGCTGCTGCTGTCCCCTCTCAGTCAGTGCCAAAGGTCTGGCATTTCACTGCCCACATGAGCTGATTCCCCCACCCTTCACCTCACTCTGTTCTCCTTAGAGCCCCTGCCCATGCTGGCTGCTGTTGCACTCCGTGAAAAGCACTGTGTAGCATTAGGGAAGAGTCTGTTCTGTGCAGAAGTTCATCAAGTTTTCCTCTTGACCCACATCCTGAAGCCATTTCAGTTTCCAGTTCCCATGAGCTGAAATTCTACATTCTTGTCCATGTACTTTCTTTAGCTGTTTAAAAAAACAACAAACCCAACATATCACATGTAGCAAAATACCCTCCCTTTCACATACCCATCCCACGACCTCTGGAATGCAGCTCTCTCCAGAACAGTCAGGAAGAGCTCCCCAGATTTATTTTACCATATGAATTCATTCAAAATGTTCTTGATAAAAGGTGAAGAGAAGAGAACAGTTTTACACTTGGAAAGTAAAGGTAAATGTGAGATGGTGGCAAAAAGCAGGAGAGTGAAAAAAAATCACTGCTCCCAACAATATTCAGCAGTGTCCTTAGGGGTTTTGGGAAGCAAGCTTGGCAACAAGAGCAACACTGAAAGGACTATCACTCAATAGCTGACTGAAATAAATGTTGGTTTCTGCTACTACGAGCCAGCTGGGTTTATCCTTGTCAAGAATATCACACATGGTCGGCTCACAGTCTATTACAGAGGGGCAATGATTCAAACCAGGGCTCTCAGGGGCCAGCCTGTGCCATCTGTAACACCGAGTGCCATACACAAGATTTGCTCTGCAGATGTGTAATTAACAAGAAAAAAAATCAGTTTTCAAGCAAAATACCACTGTTAAAACATCTCAGTTCCTTTTCCTTATGTAAATATGGAGTTCTGCTTCATTATAAATCAGTACAACAGAAAGTTATCCCCAAAAATCCAGGCTCTCTCCTCCATTCAGAACCAAATAGCTCAGCCCTCAGTAGAAGTGAATGCCTCAATTCATCACGATTTCAATTCCTTAGTATCAGTCCCAGTATGGCAGAAAAGGGGAGAGGTTCAGAGAGGTAAAAACAAAGCTCTCCCCTTTCCTGTTGGTTCATTCCCCAGCCCAGGAGAACACAAAAGCACTGGTGGAAGGGGTGAGGGGACGCTGTACTGCTGAGGGCTCTGTGGCACTGCAGTTTGGGCAAGCCTGGAGCTCTCCTCATCCTCCCTCACTGCTCTGGGGGCTTTGGCTCAACCAGCCCAAGCCAAACAGCTCAACTGGGGGTCCTGCCCACCTCTGGGGCTCTTTTAGGGCATCTCTGGCCGTGTCTCGTGTCTGCATGCAGCTGTCAGCCCACCTGCCCGAGAGACTCCCCTTCTCTGCAGAGATGCAAGTTCCAATTCCTTCCACTGAGCTGTACCAGGCTCTGCCTTCTGTTCCTGGCCAGTCCTTCTGCAGCAGGAGCTGGGCCCCGACCTCCCTGACAGCCCTGCCAAGCACAGACCCAAACTGGCAGACCCATTTCCCCTGGAAATAACCCCAGTCTCATGGCCTGGCCATCAGCTTCAGTTTGACCTTCCAGAAAACAACCCAGAGCAAATCTCAGGGTATCACCATGGAGACAGACCAGTGAGGCTGAAAAGCAGGAGAGTGCAGCTACCAACCTGGTAGCTGTTGCAATTCCCTGTTGCAATTCCCATTTCCCAACCCTTGGCAAAGGTCCCTGCACCCTTTCACGGAGCTGCTGCAAAGTCACAGCTGAGGCAGCTGTGTGGTTGACACTTGTTTGATGACTGGATTCACTTCCATGTGAGATTTCCCCAAAACAGCACAAAGAGAATGAATTCCAGGAGCAGAGGTGGTGTTACACCAGCCTTCTACCTGGAAACTGAGGCTCTTGCATTAAATGTAGAAGGAAAATTTCAATGCAATGTTTAAAATGACAAGCTTTTCCTCTCAAAAGTATTAAGGTACTGTGATCTCAGCTGTTATTTCTGATGAAAAAATAGTATCACTATTATTGTCATTACGCAATATTTCCATTGTGGAAAAAATATGGTTTTTCATTGTGGTTTCTCTTCCAATCTCTATTTAAAGCATTAAAGTGCCACCTTTCTGTTTACTGTATAAAAATTCTTTGTGTGTTTTCTTAAGTGTGGAAAAAGCAAAAGCAAGCTAGCAGTAACCAAGACACTTCTAAAATAAACAGAGACCTTCACAAAGTGCCCTACAGTCACAGACAGAATGTTCCCTGCAACGTTATTTCCACCTTCATGCCACCTACCAGACTTCATTTATTATTGTACCTCCTGGAAGAACCAAGTTTATACACAGTTATACACAGTGAGTCGCCCAAAGTCACAGAAACAGAAAAAAAACCCCCAAAAAATACATAGAGAAACATGGTCAGGAGGAATCAGATCAGCAGCTCTGAGTATTAAAAGGGCAGGAAATATGAAGGCAGAGAAAAAACTGATCCTCCTGACACTCTTTCCCAGACTAAACATATCTGGTACATCTGACTCTTGTTGTCAACTGGAGTAAGAAGATATAAAGGAAAGCAGATATGACACACATTTGTGTTATTGCACGTACCGAGGGAAGGTTTTATCTGCTGCTTGGGTGAAGAGAGAACATTTCCTTCTTCATGATCAGTGTGAGGATTTCACGTTACCTAAATCCTCTGATAATATCAGAACCTGTCTGGGGGGGGCTCAGAAATTATTTACTTGCAGATTAAGCAATTAGATCCAGGAGGGCAGGCAGCTAATCAGCCTGGAGTCACTGGAACATCAGCTCCTGTGCTGAAATCACTTGTTTTCAACTGGCTGCTGACTGTCATATTCCATTGCTTCAAAACCATCCAGCCTGTGCCTCAGACACACACTGGTACTACCAGGGTTCCCTTACAGACTTCTTGAATACATTTAGGACCTCTAACAGGAGTTCATCTTATAACAATGGATTCAGGAGACTAAAAATAATAACAACAACAACAATACACCCCCCAAACCTAGATTTTTCCACTCTGCACCACTGGAAGACAGTAACAGTGCTGAGACAATCACTTCCCACACTGCCTTACTTTCCCAAGGCACAAAACCTGCCTCCCTCACTCTTTTGCCCAGACCAAGAACAATGAGGAAACTGGCTGAAAAGCCCCAGACCTGCTGTCCCTGTGTTCCCTGGCAGTGTGGTGAGCCAGGAGAAGCTCAGGGGATCAGTGCTGTACCCACCAGCCTGGAATGGCCTGAGATGCCAGGCACAGGCAGAGGGGACAGCAACACCCCCTGCCCACCCAGCCCAGTCAGTCAGAGCCTGGCACAGACCCCCACCCCGGTGTTTCACCAGACTGACAAGCCAGCACTCCAGTTCAATTTCTGGTTCAGCTATTAGGTGACGACAGGCTAATGGGGAAAATTTATACCAATTCCTGTGTAAGTGCTTTTAGATTCACAGAGAGATAAAAGCTAAGAAATTATTAGCACTAGAAGAGATGGATGATCTTTGAATTGCGCTGCTTTTTGCCTCAGTCTGTGTCCTTATAAAACTTCCCATATGCTAAAAGAAAGTCTTGGCACTTCTGAGAGCAGCATCAGCTCAGCCAAGACTCGGTTTGCCTGCTCAAATCTCTGTGTCTTACCCTCCTCTTTAGTTCTCCTTCCAAACCCATCACGAAAACACTCCAGACTTATCTCAGCAAATTTACTTAAGCAATTTTGTCCTACATATTAAATTGTTAGAAAAATTCTATTTTCCCTTTATAAAACAGAAAAGTAGCCTATAAAGATGCCAGACAGGCTTTGATAGCCCCAGCTGGGTCAGTACAGTAACCAAACTCATGGTTCTTACCTGCAGTCACCTTTGAGGAAGTGACTGAAAGTTAAACAGGCCATGCTGAGCAACAGCAGAATGGTAATTAGATTTTCTCATCCTCAGGTCTTCTGGGCTTATCTCCTCCCCAGCAGAAATCCCTTCATTACTTGCATCACACCCAAAAAACCCAGCAAACAGGACATGTGTGAAATCCTCTGGGAGATTTGTTTGAAAATCAGAAAGCAAAGGAAATCAGGAAGCTCCTCGTGCCCACCCAAGGCAGGGACAGGATGACACACCTGGGAACAGGAGCCAGGTTTGAGCAGTAGCACCAGCACCTCCTGCAGCAGGAGAGGGGAACATCTGCAGTGTCAGAGAAGCCAAAAGGGTCATTTGCCACCTCTGCCACATGTGTGGCACACTGAGATCCAGGAGTGAGGAATTCTGAGTTTTGATCAGGATTTCCAAGCTGGTACATAGGAAATGTGCTCTACAGATCTTCATCCTCACCAGTCCCAGCTGGAAAGGTCTCTCTCCTTGAGGACATTTCATATTTTGTATGAATTTGCTTTTAACAAGTCTCAGGTGCAGTGGGTTAGAAATCCCTTGTGCCCAGATCCTGTCCTAAGAGCTGGGCAGCCCCTGGTCACAGCTGCCTTTCTCAGCACAAACTCACTCTTAAAAAAAGAAATACAAACCAGATTTAGGTTACCAACTGCCTCAGAGACCACAGAAACACAGGACCAAAAACTGCAGCTATAAAGGGAGAATCCAATACCCCCACGTGCATCAAGGAAATGTCATATTTAATGGCATAATACCAAGACTGATTTTCCATACCACTAATGACTATTCCACTAAGTAGTTCATTAGGGAAAAGCAACTCTTGACAATGCCCTGGCCAGCACTGAGGTCTTAGTTCCTCATGCAGATCCCTTGGTGTTTAAGGCCCACTTTGGATTAACAGAAAAGGGAGAGACTCGTGCTGCAATCAAGAACAGCTCGAAGTAAGCTCAGAAAAACCCCTCAGAAGTGCAAAGAGCAAGCTCCTTGCAGATGGCAGAAAGGTTATGTAAAGACACCACACTGAGGCTTCACGAGGTGAAGCTGTACCTCAAACAAAGAGCACCTGTACTACTCCTGACTCTACAGGCTCTACAAACCAGGTCAAAACACTTTGGAGGAGCAGCTTGCAAAAGCTGTAACTTCTAATAATAAAACCTTTATGAACAAATGGTAGTAGCCTGCCAGAGAGTCTGCAGGGCCCAGGGATGATCAAGGGAGAAATGGATCTTTCACACAAGATGAGCCCACAGTAACAAAGACAGTATTTTTTCCTTTTCAGTTGGAAGGTGTCAGTTCTAGAAGTCTTTTTTTCCTCCCTCAAGGCAGTAGGAGCTGGTGGCCCTGGAAGACCCACATGAATTTGAAGTGCCAATGGAAGAGTTTTAGCAAAGGTAGAAAGCACTGAGTGCCAAATCATGAGCAGAGAACAGAATTCAATCAAGAGTTTTCAATTCATTAAAAGAAAAGAGCTGAACTTCCAAATTTTGTATTTGTTCAATATACAACTTTGACCCCATGTTTAATCCTGCACAGGAATTTTTAACCTGACTTTTCTGGAAGGGCATAAATATAATCTCCAAATAAATGTTCATAAGGAAACACCTCTTTACAGTGTTCTGCTCTGTGCAGTAATAAAAGCAATGCATGAAATGACAAAGGCACAAGACTTTCTCCAGGTGACTTACACAGGTGGAATAGTTACAGCTCCCAACACTGTAGGCTAAAGAAGCCAGGTATGCAAATCCCTCCAAAGAAAGCTAATTGCATATCTGATAACTCCTTCATGGGCACCTCTGAAAATCTAATATTCCTTGCAAGTGGACCAGTTTACCAATTAAAAACCAATTATTTTCTGTAACAAAACACCAGAAGTTCACAGAGGTGCCCAGCTGGACATGGACAGACTGGATTTCTCTCTCTGACTCTCACTCACCTCAGTCTCGGCACTTTCTGAAATAGTTTGGGTGAACTATCCAGTGTAACATTTCTCCCCCCACTAGGTACAGACTGGGTTAAGTGACTTGGCTTAGGATGGAGATTTAACTTGAACTCTGAATGAGTTTGGTTGGGAGTTCTCTCATCCATGTCCCTGCTCAACACCTTCAATTTCAGCAGAATAATGTGGCCTTAGAAGATTGTGTGTCAGCTCCTTTGCTCCAGTTTTGTTCCTGCACTCTGCAACTGCAGCAAAATCCTGTGCCTGATTCTCTCTGTCAAGTGGTTGTAAAAGCACAAGTAACCATTAAACCAGCAAAAAGTTATAGCTACCCCTGCCAGTGGAACATAAATTAACTCCATTGTCCCAGACTGTATTATAAACAGGTACTGCAGCACTCAGGCTATTTAATAGGATGATATTTAATTATCTCACTGAGAGCTGTGAAGATAAATTCACATCTGTAATTAACACTGACTGAAGCCAGAGCCTGTTCCTGTGAGCACAGCCCCACGGGGAGGCCTGAGGGGACAGCAGAGAGGAACAATTCTGCACAAGGACCATGACTGCAGTCCTTGGAATCATGGAATGGTTTGGGTGGGAAGGGACCTTGGAGATCACCCCATTCCATCCCTGCCATGGCAGGGACACCTCCCACTGTCCCAGGCTGCTCCAAGCCCTGTCCACCCTGGCCTTGGGCACTGCCAGGGATCCAGGGGCAGCCACAGCTTCTCTGGGCACCCTGTGCCAGGGCCTGCCCACCCTCCCAGGGAACAATTCCCTGCCAAAATCCCATCCATCCCTGGCCTCCTTCAGTTTGATGCCACTCTCCTTGCCCTTTCCCTCCATGCCCTTTTAAAAAGCCTCTTTCCAGCTCTCTCAGAGCCCCTTCAGGTACTGAACTGCCACAAAGAGGTGATCCCAGAGCCTTCTCCTCTCCAGGATCCCCATTCCCTCAGCCTGTTTCCACAGCAGAGGGGCTCCAGCCCCCTGATCACCTTCCTGGCCTCACTCTAACTGCACACACTCTTGATCTGAACTAAACCAGTTGCTTCTCAGTTCACATGTACTGGATAAAAGTGAATTTACCTTCTCTTACATTTTGATACCAGTGTGCCTCACAACCCTAGATATTTGAAGCAGCAAATGTGAATTTTAGGAACTAGGCTCGTATGATACAACTTCCTGGGCTTGTACCTAAGTTTTCAAATGATTTCCAAATGATAGAGCTGAGAGCAAAACACATTCATCTCCACCTTGTCAGCTTGGAGGCTGTCAAACAGAGAGAATGGACACACTTCTCTTAGATGCACAAGGACTTGGCTCACAATTAGAATTCATTTCCCAGTAAAATACATAAAAGCAAAGTTCCTTCAATAAAATACTTTCAGATCTCTAAAAGGTTGGAAGGCAGTTTAAATTCTCATGATGCAAGTGCACTTGAACTCAGTCCTTTCCATTTGACTCTGATCTATTTGCTTTTTTGCATTTCCCACAGGACTTAGCACTCCAATTTTCCCTTGATGTCTGCCATTCCTGAAAGCCCAGAGGAAATTATAAGAATAGCCTAATACAAATGAAAAATTAAGCAATCAATAGGCACTAAAATGGAAAATTGCATACATGTATATTATATTAACTACACAGAAATACATCTTCCAGGAGACTGTACAGTAATTGTTGCAAAAATAAATCACACCCAAAAAGAGCTTATTAATGCTATGGGAAATAATGTTGCCTTTAATGTAATTTTTACTGATGGCTTGCTAATTTACTTTTGAGTACTCTGTAATTAGTTGCCTCTGCAGCAATTTAGGTTAAAAAGAAAAATCAGAGGCTATGTAGGTCAACACTGACATTGTTTATGATTTTAAAATGGAAAAGAAATCCCGAGGGATTCCAAAGGCTGCTTTCCCAACAATTGTGGATTCCTAGCTATGCAAACCCTGAATTATGAGAGGAAGGCAGAATTGGAGATGCTAATTAATATTTCAGCTCAGTGTTGGAAGAGAGGGCAGAATATCCAAGACAGCCTCAACATTTACCAAAGGCATTTTGAGCAATTCTTAATTTGGTGTTTTTTGTCAGTGTTGTTTGACAGTACCACCAGAATGACACACAATGGAGCACAAGACAAAGGTTATGGCTGTCCCTGTTATTTTTTCATTGACAGAGGCATAAATCTGGCCATTTATCCTAAGGTTCACATCCTCAGTTTACTTAAGAGAAAGCCTCTGTTGATTCATGGAACCAAGGAACCCCTCTGAGCAAACAGAGACACATCCTGCTTTTTCCATCCACAGCTCAGCTGTGTGCCTGAGGCCTCAAAACAGCAGCTGCACCCCTGGATGATTCTCAGAGAGACAAATGAATACACCAGATTCTGTGAACAATATATTCAGCAGCACTCAGTCAAAACCAGAACTGTCTAATTTGTCCTTTTAAGCACAGCCCAAAGTGAGTCTGAAGCATTACAGCAAATATGCACATGCCCTTCACTAGCAAAGCAATAGGTTTTTTTAAGTCTCTATACAGGTATAATATGCTAATGTCAGATAGAAATGTATCATTATGAATAATAATATGCTCTATTCACTTGGTATGTCCTCAAACAGGATGTAATAATCTCTCAAGCTTCCCCTTGTCTATATATCCTCTTAAGAAGGAGATTAATTTTTGTGCTGGTTCACAAGCAAAGCACAGACTCCATGCAATGAACATTATCCAAATACATCCAAAGAATGTATTTTTTTTAACCCAGGCAGCATCTTCTCCAGAGGCCAAAGAAACCCTTGTGGAGAAGAAAAAAAACATATGTAACTTCCTTATTCTCCTAAAATATTTCTCCATACAGGCTCTGGAAGATGAATCTGATGTGTTATGGTAAATTATAATATACACTGTGAATACAGGACATTGATGTGTCTCCCTGGGGATTAAAGAGGAAGCAAAAGAAAATTATGTAAAATTATTACTCTTCAATAGCACATAAACAGCAGTAGAATCATGGAATACCCTGAGTGGGAAGGATCATTCAGTCCAGCTCCTGTCCCTGCACAGACCCCCCAACAATCCCACCCTGGGCATCCCTGGGAGCCCCTGGAGCTCTGGCAGCCTCGGGGCCGTGCCCATTCCCTGGGGAGCCTGGGCAGTGCCCAGCACCCTCTGGGGGAAGAACCTTTCACCAAATCCAACCTGTCCCTGCCCTGGCCCAGCCCCAGCCCTTCCCTGCCCCTGTCCCACAGAGCAGAGATGGGAGCTGTCCCTCAGGAGGGGCTGCAGGCTGTGAATCAGCTCTGTACACCACTGACATTTCAGGAGGTTACTGAAGACATTGGGGGTCATCACCCTTGCACCCTGACATAACTGCAGCTCTCCAATCACGAATGTGGTGCTTTTTAGCCACGTCTGTGCTCCTCTCTCTGTGTTCCTGAGCACAAGGATCTGTGTCTCTGAGCAGCTCACACAGGAACCCCTGACATTACTGAGAGGATCCTTTCTGGAGGAGCTGCTCAGGGAAGAGCCAGAGGCTGGTGCAGACTTGCACCCCAGCCCTGTGTGCTGTCCAAACTCCCCAGGCTGCAGGTGTTTGCTCTGCCCCTGTCCCTGCAGGGCTCTGAACAAGGCTATCAGAAGCAAACACAGCCCAAGGCTGCTGTGGGGAGCCCCAGCCCCAGCGAGGCCAAACCCAGAGCACACGGGAGCTCCCTGAAATCTGAGAGCAGATAACACAATGCAGATGTTAGCCCCACTATTGAATTTACTGCTGGGGACTGGTCAAATGTTACTGTGGTGACTGTGGTACCAGAAGGTCCCATTCAGCAATCCAAGAATCCTATCTCCCTCTTTGTTCACAGCGATTACGATTTCTTTGTTCTCTGCATTCTCCAGCAGATGTTGGAGCTGGACCCAGTTCCTTATTTTTTAAACAATATATTTTATATGCTTCAGCAAGGACTTCTAAACCCAGGAGTTTCTGTAATACAGTGTGTAAAACCCTCTTTGATTTTTAGCAGAAAAATGAATACTTGGTCTTCCAACTAAAAAGACTTCTCATTTCAAAAGAAAACTAGAGTTAGCAATATGCTCTCTAGCATTTTTCCAATATTTTTAAATGAACATATAAATAACATTTTTAGGCTTGAAGATGCTTTCTTGTTACCCACATTTAGAAAGTTTTTGACAGGAAATAATTTTATGATCTAGTATTAAAACACAGTATCAGGCATCCATTAAAGACCTTGTGTGGAACCTAAAACAATTTAATCGCCTGGTAACGCCTCTCCTTCACTATCATGGTGAATTCACTTTGTCAGGAGCGATTAAACTCATGAATCCTATTAAACTTATCACTAGCTTGTTTCAATTTCAGTACACATCTCCTTGCTGGAATGGAAATTGTATCAGGTCCAAGGCTAAATGAAAAGGCAAAGGTTATGCTGCTGTGAAACCCCACACAGTCCCACTGAGGGTTATGGGTTTGGGTGTTCAAAACCTGAGCAAAAATGAGCCCCAGAGCCCCTTTGGTTCCCAGGGAGCAGAGCCACCCTCAGTAACACAGCAGGGACTCCGTGGGTGGCTGCCCCAGGTCTGCCCCAGCACAGCTTCCTCTGCCCAGCCTCTTCAAAAGGCTCTGGGAGAGATCCTGTACTGAGCACCAAGGTGGAAACATGGAAAATATAATCATTCCTGGAAAATGGAATCATTAAGGCTGGAAAAGCCCTTCAGGGCTATCGAGTCCCAGCTGTGCCCGATCCCCACCTTGTCCCCAGCCCAGAGCTCTGAGTGCCACCTCCAGCCCTTCCCTGGGCACCTCCAGGGATGGGCACTCCAAACCTCCCTGGGCAGCTCCTGCCAAGGGCCGAGCACCCTTTCCATGGGGAAATTCCTGCTGCTGTCCACCCTGAGCCTCTCCTGGCACAGCTTTTTCTTCTGTCCTCTCAAATCCAAAACCCAAGGATTTCTGATGTGAAGGAAAAACAACAAAATCTGATCCCCCAGACAAGACAATTTGATTAAACTGTTCTGTCAGAATAATGCCCTAAATACTCCCTTTTTGGCATATCACTCACCACAGTCAGGACTCCTTCTTTTCTGAACAGATACAACCAGAGGCTCTTTGTATCCAGACACAAACATGACTTTAGATGAGAACTTCAAACTTTAATGTATAGCTCTAAAACTCCACAGCCTGTCAGACACTGTCTCCCCATTTTATTCAGAAAACACTACTTCTTCCTAGGCCCTAACTTCAAGGACAGCCTGTTTTTCCAAGCCTCAAAAAATGCAAACAACCGAGAACATCAGCGGAGAGGGGGGGAAACTGGAGAATGGGACTGCACCACCTGAAGCTGTAACTGGACAATTCACCTCTGAGATGCAGATGGACCAAACTTTTATCTGTCCAAAAAACACATGTTGGTCGTCCTATCCTGAGTGGAGCCTCAGCCAAGCTCTTGCACTGCCCAAGGTGTACCCTGGGAAGGCCTTTCAAGAAATAACTACTTGATTCTTTTAACTCTGTTGAGCCTCTGTTCTAGGTAACCTCTCAAGGCATCAGTGCATCTCTCCTGGCTGAGCCCTGCTCTGCAGAGCAGCTGGCAGCACCACAGAAACCCTGTGCCTTCTCCAAGCTGGGAAGTTACTGGGAAGTTTAGAGAGGTTTTTATTCGAGGCCTGGCTGGGGGAGGAAAGCAGGGGACAGAAGAACCCAGTGAGGGGCAGACTGTGGCTGAGCACTGGCCAAGCCAAGCCAGCCTCCCTGCAGCCCCTGCCTGCTCTGTTCTCCCTCCTGCTCAGAGCCTGCAGGTGGTTCTTGCTTCCCCTCACCTTGACTTCTATTCTCTGCTTTCAGCCAAGGTTTGCAAGAGGAACAGCACCCGAATACCTTGGTCTGCCCAGGACACTCCTCCTCCTCCTCCTCCCTGCTTTGAGCTGAGGAGGGACCACACTCCCATCCCTGAGGGATGTCAACCTCTGCCTGGGCATTCTGGGGAGCAAAAGCTCCATATCAGTTCACTGGTAGGACCAGAGACAAAGTTCTGAACTCTTACATAGCTGGCACTCAACACTCCCTCTGCAAGCCTTGGCATTTTGATACGTCAGCCTTAGCCAAGGAAAAACACAGAATATCTCTATACCTTTCTGCAAGTTGTCTTTAACTATAAGTACTTTTAAATTAGAGCCTTACAGATTATTTCAGTTGTTCCCCTGGAAAGAAAAAAATTAAACTGGTGACACATTTTTCATGAGGCAAAAGCATTAAAAAAAAATAAATTATGAGCATGATTCATTTGAACTTGATAATAAACCAAGAGATTTGCTTCAAAGACAGCTGGTAAAAGGAAATCACTCCCAACAGGTCCCAGTGCCTGCTCTGCATTGTGCCACCAGGATTCTTAGGAGGAGGCCTGAGAACCATGGGAGGGTTTAAATCCTCTTTGTCACACTGCACCAACAGCCATTTCACACTCTGCTTCTGCCCTGCCTACTCCTGCTCACCTGAGGGAAGAGTGAGAAGTGTTTCTTCAATGATTTATTCAATAAAGATCACTACATTAATCAGATAAATCATTCAAATATTATTTGTCAACTTTTTCTGCTCACATTGCAAGGAAGAAATCGAGCTCCTGAGGATGTTACAGACAAAAAGGTTGTACCTACAGAAAAGCTTTGCCAAATCTTAAGCAGACTGTTATTTAGCAACCCCCCTGCCCAAAGAGCTCCTACTGCCCAGAGAAAGGCCAGTACAGAGACAAAATAAAGGTTTGCTCTCCAGCATCAAAATGGGGAGAAAATACATATATTTATCTTAAAGGTCGGTTCAGACATTGAGGGGTTGCCTAGCAACACTTCCTAGCAACACCACTGCAGGAAAACCAGAGAGTACTCTCCTACAAGTCAATTAGAAATGGTAATTTGTATGGGAAGATCCCACAGTCTGTTCCAATTACAAACAACAATACTTTCCTCATTGCTATTTTTTTAATTAGAAGCTTTGTAAATTCATCCCTTGCTCCGTTTTGCTCTGCTTTCCTTTACTTCTTCTTTCCAGGTACCAAAACTTTACAGCACATCGACAGCATTGGGAAAAACACCTAAAAAGATAAAACAACCAACTCATCTCCATCTCCAAATCCATGATGGGCTTCTTCTCTTTGCAAAAGCAGCTCAAGAGACACAGCTGGCTCTTCACATGTGGGGCACTGTCAGAGTCCCACAGCGAGCTGTAGTTAGGGTGCAGTGCTTCCCAAAGTTCACACAGCCATGGCTGGGCAGCTCCTCCTCAGCTCTTGGAGTACAATGCAATCAGGGGACGTGGTATTGCATCAGCAAATTACTTTTCTGTGCTGTAGCCTCTAAGCAATAGCAGCAGATAAGAATGGCTTGGGCTTTTTTAAAAAAAAAAGTAATTAAAGTGCTTGGTAATTTCATGTAATTTAATGCAATGTGTTCCAAAATGAGATTTGAAAACTAAAAAGCCAGGCAAAGCCTTGAGATGAGAATGATCACCTATTTAAAACCTTTCATACTTGAGTCTGTCAATCTCGGCAATGAAATTAAATGAAAAGAAAGAGGAAAGAAGAAAGTGATCCTGTGTGGGCTGGTGGCTGATCAGGGTTTAAACACTCTCATTCACTGATGTCTCCAATATACAGTAATGACAAAATATAGATTTCCTGCTGTCAAATGACCATAATTTTCTACTTGTTTACTCTTCCCAGAGCCAAAAAGCTATCTCCTACTTAATTGCTTGCAAAAACTATTATATGCTTTCATTAGGGTTTTTCCTACACACCCCCTCCCTTATATAACTTGCCACTAATTTGAGGGAGGGAGATGACAGAATCCCAGAATGGTTTGGGTTGGAAGGGACCTTAAAACTCATCCCATTCCAACCCCTCTGCCATGGGCAGGAACATCTTCCACTAAACCAGGTTGCTCAGGGATGTTTTCTTCAAACTTTGAGGGACATAAGGTTCACAGAGATCTTGCCCATAAACCACAAACTCAAAAAACCTCAAAGAATTAGAGGAGTCCCTTCAGAATCTTAGTTCCTGCCCTGTTTTCCCAGCACTGCTCTCCAAAAGCAAACAGCACCTCTGACCTTCCCATGGCCTGGGATGCCCTCACAATGCAGCACCAGTCACCACAAGCATGGACTGAGACTGTTTAAAACCCAGTTTGGGAAGGGGAAACAGCTGAGGGTCAGGGCCAGCAGGTACCACAGTAAAGGTGCATGGTTAATTTTCAAAGTTTTAATTCCTGAGCACTAAGCAAGGGGGCAGAAAGAGCATAACTCCTCATCTGTCCCCCTGCCTCAGACAGGGTCAGCTGGAATCCCCACCATTCCCAAAAGGAGTTTACCCAATGTGACCTTAGCAGCCACCAGTGATGAAGATGCTGCTGCCTCCAAAGACAAATAATTTCAGGGCCTCATTAACTTAGCCATTAACAGAAAAGCTTTGTCGTATTTTAAGTTGCTCAAGACTCTCTTTAAAAACCCTAAAATCTAATTCTTTCAAGAGATTTTGCATGGCTCATGGGACACCTGCCAAAACAGCTTCTTCTCACAAAGGAATGCCTGCTTTTCCCAGTGTCCAAGCCCTGATGCATGTGTGCAATTGGGAGCTGTCTCTTCCCTTTGGAACACAGGGTGGGCTGGTGCCCAGGGCTATTTTCTGATCATCCTCCAACAAAGGACACCCTCAGTCACCAACATTTCCCACAAGGTCCAGCTGCTTGGCAGGGGCTAACTCAGCTGGGAAACACAACAGGCACATCTGGAAGTATCTGACTTCAAGTTGAGAAGTGACATTACACCTCCAGCAGCATCAGCTTTATGACACCATTTAGAGAAAGCTCATTAGCCTGTGAAGGTCTTGTGGTGAATCTGCAGCCCTCTGGCTGACGATAGCTACCTACTTATTTCCTAAAGCCCACAGCAAAATTATCCAACAGTAGCAAAAGGGGGAATAACCATAACTGTGTGGTTTAATGCATAGTTTGTCAAAGTTGTTTGAACGGTCTGCACAGCCTTCAGCAAGGAAAAGGTTCCTCACACTTGCCTGAGAGCAATGGATTTGGTAATAAGGTGGATAATCAAAAAGCAGCCCTGCCTCCACAGCAAACACATTTTGATGCTCAGATTTATGTGACAGATCCTGCGTCAGTGAGAGCTGGGAGATGGAGCTGCCTACACTTCCCTTTCAAGTGAACACAGCAAAAATACCAGGAGCACCTGAATCTCCAGAGCTTGCTTGGGAGAAAACAAACCAAAGCAGATTAAATGCTGCAACAGCAAAAACATAAATGCAGCAGGTGTGCCAGATCCAAAGGAAAGGGTCTGAGACAAGTACTGCCATTCCCAGGTGAACGTGCAGGCAGGAGGGCAGGGATAAACCTCTCTCTTTATCCCCCTCCCAGCCTCTCCAGGGATCAGTGCTCTCCACTCCAGGGCTGTGGGGCTGCTCCCCATTCCCCTCCCAGCTGCTGCCCTGCACCTCAGTCTCTCCCAGCTGAGCACTGCAGCTCTCCAGGCAGGAATCAGCCTGGAGATTCAGGCACAGATCATTCCAGGGATGAACAGACACAGAGGGTTACCTTGCTCTCTTTTGCCCAAGCACAGCTTCCAGAAATAAAGCAAACCAGGGAAAGCAAACAGGGAAACCACATCCCCCAGCCTGAGCCACCGACACTCCCTGGAAACAGAACCAACTCTACGGCTCCGTGTAGTTAAGAGGTCAAAAGTTACCTGCAATGCCACGATTTGGGATTATGTAAATTCTGTGGCAAGAGGGCAGGGAACGATTTCTGGCCTTTTACCAACCCTGCACTACTGAAACCGTGTTTGCTCATCCCTTAAAAGGCCAAAGAAGACTTTCACAAAAGAAATGAAAAGGTAAGATTTGAAAGGTAATTTTAGAATTTAAATGAGAAGGTAGCAATTATGCCTTCAGCCCTTCAGGACAGAGAGAAAAGCTTTGCTATAAAGTTAGGTTGGAACCAGCTCAAATCAACTATCAGAAAAGAACAGAAAGGGACAAACCAAACCAAACAACTTTTCTGCATATAAAGCATTGTCATGCTAAGAGTCCAGAGAGCCAAAATTCCCTCCCTCACTGGAACGGAGGGCAAGTGAGGAGAGATGAAAGCCCCCTTTAATCCTGAAAATTTTCAAAGCACCCAGAAGGGACACTGCAGGGTCATTCCCTGGCAAGATGAAAGCCATCACAGGCTGTGCATCCCAATTCCTTTATGCTCTTCAGCCGCACTCAGCCATGGAAGAGCCAACTGCTCCTCTCCTCAGCAGAGTTCGCTGCTCCATCCCGGCCCCACTGCGGTCCCAGGGACTCGGCACTGCAAGTTTCATCCGTGCTGATCTGACATGGCTGAGCTGCAGCCAAAACGGGACGGAGGGGAAAGGGGAGGACAAAGCCCGAGGCTCCCCGAGGGCAGTGGGATCCCTCCCAGTACCCCCCTTCACCCCCGGACCTGCTCATTCCCAGAGCCCCCACAGGCACTGCCCCAGCTCCGGCGGGAGACAGCTCTCCCTTCTGTTCTGCATTTTGGGAGAGCAGCAGAGGAAGCCTCCCTGTGCCCAGCAGAGAGCAGAAGCAGAGAATAAAACACAGTTCAAAGCCTGCCTTTGGTACAAAGGGAAAGAACGCATGGGAAGAATATTGGGAGGGGGGCAATTCTGAAGTAAGCCCAGGTCAGTGATAAAATCTGAGCCTCTGGGCAAAGCCTCGAGCTCTCCTGGAGACATCTATCCCGAACCTCACGTCCATTCTTGTTTCTTCTTGTTTTAAGTTCCCCTTCTGCTGAGAAACCCAAGTGCCTAACTGGGTATTTGTGGAATACTAACAGCCCCCGTTTGCAATTGAAATGAAGCCAGGCTGCAGCAGCATCCACGCAGACAATCCTTTCTGGAAGTCAGGGGGTAGGGATGGGATAGAAGCTGCCAAATGTCAGGCAGCAGAGCTGTGGCAAACCCCCAGCATCTTATTTGAGCACATTGCTACCATAAAAAGGAGCTTTGTCTGCAGATAACTGACAAACTCCCACCTGAGATTCCCAAAGCTCCTGCATTCAACACCAGTTCATTGGTCATTACATGCTGGTAGAGCCCTTGGCCACATCTTCTTTACTGGCTACAGAAATTTAGTACCATCACCTCAAGAGGGAGTCAAAGGGAAAAGGGGAGGGAGAGAGGAAGAGAAACACGTTCACAATCCCTTTTAACATAGACTGCTCAAAGTCCATGATTCACTCCTTAACCCAAGAATGCAATGGGGTGGGTGGAATCTGCCCCTTCTATGCATGGAAAGTCTTCAGCTTCTAAAAAGTTGTTCTGTTGAAGATGACTGCACATTTGTCGGGTCCTCTCTTGCCAAAAGAACCACAAGTTCTTCACAGAAAACAGTCTGACACAACAGTACATGAAGATAGAAAATAGAATTGTAAAAGAAACTTGTTTTCTTCAGCAGATGGCTCAGTTCACCAGCAGGTATTTTGAGAAGCTACTGCCTCCAGGTCTTCATGGAGAGAGAAGAAACTGTTGAGCACTGAAGACAGGGAAATCTGAATGCACTTGCAACTGACTTTCTGACTCTTCAGTAGCCCAACAGTAAATGAATCAATCTGGAATTGTCTGGATTTCCAAACTACAGCAGGGTTTTATTTATGAGTGGACTGTGTCCCTCTCTCTCACATTCCCTGTTCATTCATTGAAAGCACAAAAGAAATAAAAGCAGAGAGCGAGGACCTCCTGGGTGCTGGTGGAGCAACACTTGCATTTGCTCACAGTCCTTTCTGCAGGTACTTTGTCTCCACACAAACCTCAGCTCATGAGCACTTGCGTCAGGTGATGGGATGGGCAGGATTTGGGTGGATTCCCCTGCCTGTGACACCAGGCTGCTGCTCACCACTCCCCAGGAAGTCAGGGGAGTTTGGCCTTGACACTCCCTGTTCTCTCAAGGAGAGGAGAAGGAGCAAAACTTTCTGCTGTTCAGATCTACCAACTTACACATTTTTTTTTCTCAGAGAAATGAGCACAAAGGGAAGGAGTTTTTCAGAGAACATTTTTTGCCTTCTCTGATTGCAGCCTCATTGCCTGTCAGGGTTCAGCATCATTCAGTCAGTATCTTCTCAGAAATTGCTCATGAGCACAAGGCAAGGCCAAGGCAAGTCCAAGTCCCCTCCAAAATTTCCCAACATTAAACTGCATCATCATCATCCACAGGAATACAAATCAGCTGTAACAGTGGCAAAGATATTGAGCAAGCCTGAAGCAGAGGGCACAGCTACCCAAAGATGAAAAGCACCTGGGAGGTGACACAGCAGCACACAGATGACTGCAGGAAAGAACTGCTGCCCTAGAAGGCAGGGAGAAACCACATCTCCAAATGGCAAACCTGGAGGTGTTCAAGCACACCTAGACCACAACCACCCACACCTCACACACGAGGGCTGGGGGAAAAGCAAGTCTGCTCACACAGCTTTACAGAGCAAAGGACCAGCTGTATGTGACTCCAGTCATTAGGCATGTGATAATTACACTGCTCTGCACCAGTTTGCACTGGGAGACAGAAGACAAGACCCATGTTTCATCAGAGCACCCTGCACCATCAGCTCCCATTCCCAAGGGGGAAATTTAGGAGCTGCTTTTGCTGAGAATGCCTTTCCCTACCCCACCCCAAACTACCCCACAAACCCCAGGATTCAGCCACTGCCTGCAGCATCCTTTCCTACTAAAGACAGTAGGATTGCTCAGCCAGAGGCTTCAGCAGGAGTGTAGGTGGTTTTGGCAAGGCATTTTGCCAACAGTTATGCAAAATCTTTGCAGGCACCCAAATATTTATCTAAAAGGCAGTGAAAAAAAAACCAAAACAACCCAAACATTTTGGACTGTGATGCACTGGCAAATGGCCTTTACCAATAGCACAAATCAGAGGTAGGTGCACGGCTCTCTGTCAGAGGAATACTCCTCACAGAAAGCCATTTCCATCTGCCTTACTTTGGATGTGGTAAATATGTTGAAGGTAACCACAGCCCCTGGGGCAGCACTGCAACTTGTGTGCCCCAGCACTGGAACATCAGAGCCTTCACTCACAGTCACAGGGCACCTTATCTGCAGCTCCTGCTGTTGTGCAATTGCTGTGGTATCCACATGTAGAGCAGAAGGGAGCTAGTGACTGTAGTGAACATATTTCTTCCCTAAAGTATCTCCTTAGAGCACCTCAAGAGGGGCTTAAAGCACAGGTCAAGCAGTCCAAGTGGTTATTATGTCGAAGGGATGAGACGTGAAAGGCTCCAGGGATGAGAAATGCCAACTATTGTGATTACCACAAACTGATCCCAAAACAGATACCATGAGAGAGAGAAAAGGATGGGCACAGTCTTCAAAGGACAGTCATTTTTCACTGCCTATCAGCAACTGTTCAATTACAGCACCCTGTCTCCCCTGTGCTATAATTACACTTTCAGCTGGGCTCACAGGCAAGGATTTCTCAGAAATAGTTTCCATTGCAGTGGAAGTGACCGATTCCCACCCTGCAAGTCTGAAGGAAGGATTGGATGGGGACAGCTGGGTCACGCTGTGGGGACATGGAACTTGATGATCCTGAAGGTCCCTTCCAACCCAAACCACTCCATGATCTTCTAAAGCAAAAGAATTTAAACCATGAAATCACACACCTGTGTGCACACCTTGAATGGTTCTCCTGGTGCCAGCCTTGATGCAAGGCCTGCATCTGGGGGCAATGACTTTACGAATTAGAGCATTCAGGTAGCCTAGACACAAAATCATCCTTCACCTTCAGGAACTAAAAATGTATTTCTGAAAAAGCTGCAGGGAAAGGCCTGGGGCACGAGTGCAGCCAGCACACACAGAGCACATACATGGAGGTCACAGGTCAGTGTTAAGAAACAGGAATGAAGCACATCTGTGCCATCACAGAGAATTCAGGTGAAGGACCACAACACCCATCCCAGCACATTTCGTTCTGCTTAAGAGAAATAACAACCAACTGCTGCTATTTCTTACCAAAATGGCCAGCAGATCTGCAGAACTCAAACAACAAAAGGCAACCCATGCTGTTCAACATCCCTTTACTGCCCTTCTGGCTGGCTGCAGGAGCCCCACAATTGCCAACCTGGTCCCCAAACAGCCCCATGCTCCAGGAAAGAAAGGACAGACAATTTGTACAGAAAAACAGAGCACCCAGAAAATGCCAGCACATATCTTTGACTCCAAGGCTTGCATCAAAGTTCAGTGATTTTGTGCAAGTCCTCTCTAATGTGTTTGCACCAAAACAAAAGCTTGTTTTACACTGCACTGCTCTCTTCCCACAGACCCTTCCCTACACTGCTCCCTTGCTGCCATCCCATGCAATACTTGGCACTCCCTGACTTTCTGGCACTCTTTGAAGCTCAGGATTTCACTAACTCATTTCCATGCTTTATTTCTTCTCAGGATTCCTTTGTGAAGCTTGCTCAGGCTTGGGAAGCAGCACTGTGTCAGTGTGTGCTTTTCTAACCAGGAGCTCAGGAGTGAAACGGGAGAGAGCCCAACAATCCAGACACTCACACCCAAGCAGGAATGAGGTGGGGAACACCTTCCTGGCCTAGGAGCAGCTTTCCATTCAGGAAGATAAAAACCAATTTCTCCACTCTGGCTCAATTAATAACTGCCAGCAGCCCCATGTGACTGAGTAGAGGAGATGCTTTAGACTGAGATTTTCTGTCAGAAGTTCACCAATAAGTGTGGGATGAAGACTGTCCCTTGTACCCATGAGGTGCCACAGCCAGGCTGGCTGTCAGTGGGCTCCTCCATCCCTAGAGCCCACATTGCAGAATCTCCCATTGGGCCAGGCTGGAAGGGAGCCCAGAGGGTCCCTGGTGCCACCTCCCTGCTCAGGCAGGGCCATCCCAGAGCACAGGGCACAGGGCTGTGTCCAGAGGGCTCTGGAATATCCCCGCTGAGGGAGACTCCAGCCCCTCCCTGGGCAGCCTGTTCGGGGCTGGGCACTGCCCAGGGCAGAAGTTCTGCCTCCTGTGCAGGGGGAATTGCTGGGCTCAGCCCCTGCCCGTCCCTCTGGTGCCACTGCTGGGCCCTGGAGCAGAGCCTGGGCCCTCCCTGCTGAGGTCCCCTCTCACTCATCTCTTCTCTGACCTCTTCCTTCAAGGAACTCACCAAGAAACCTCCACACCCATCTCAGCAGCAAGCCATATTTCAGGGCAATCAATAAAATCCAGGATGTCACCATCCCTAAGTGCCCGCTGCCCCTCGGGGCTCTTTTCTCAGTCCTGTTAAAACCCAAGCACAGCTTTGCAGCTGGGATATCTTTGACTGCCCACTGTGACCACCATGAAAGGTCTCCAGGGCATTCTCCTCCAGTCCATGGGAGTGTTCCCTTCTGGGGCAGGGACAGTGGTTTCTGCAGATGGAGGGCATGACCTCAGGAACAAGTCAAGCCAGCTTGTGCCTCCATTCAACCAAACAAAATCATATTCTACACCTGCCCTCCAAGGATTTTGTTACAAAGCTTCCAATCCTTGAATCACAGACCACATTCCCATTCCCTGCCTCCACATTATTAACCCAGGATATACACAAATTTCTGCTACAAGGAACACACTCTAAGATTCTCAGAGCTGAGTATTCTATTAATTTGAATTGGGACTAGTTGAGGTAAATTGATTTTTTTAATGTGTTTATCCTCTATAGGGGCTTTTTTTTTCCTTCTTAAATGCTGATTCGCTGAAACGGTGCCTATCCAATACTCATTACTAAAATGCATGGAAAGCTGCCAAAAGAAGCAATGCCTTCTGGACTAAACAAGGGATTTATTACTGAGAAACCACAGCACCGGGTAAAAATCCATCACAAACTTATTGATTTAAACTGATTGTAAGTAATCACACACAATTTATATTAAGTGAAACATACTGCCATCTAATTTAGAGGAAGTGAATGGAATGCTACTACTCTAAATTCCGTTTAAATGCAAACTCTAATTGATACCCAATATAAATAATTGAGACTTTCAGAAAACATGAATAAAATATTTCGTTATCTCTGTTTATAATGTATTGATAGATCATTTTTACCTATTTAAGACATGGTTAGACAGAAATTATTATATTTCAGCAGAGACTTACATGTAAGCCTCAGGGCAAGTCCAATAGAATGCGACAAGTGCTTTGTGGAGAGAAGAATCTGATGGGTGAGATACAGTTTAAATAACTTCAACTTGCTTTTAATAAAGAAACCTCAAACTTTGCCTACCTTCCCCCCCAAATGCTGTGACATCAAGTCATGTGTTTTACTCAAATATGGTTCTCTCACCTCTAGCAGAAGCATCTTGGGATGAAAATTGTGAGGCACAAGCTATCACTGCAGCACCACAGCTTCCCTCCATGATCCCATTCAGAGAATTGTGCCTGTCACACAACTGGGACCCAATCCTCAACAGTATGAGTCAGCCCTAGAACCAATTTTATTTCTAAATAGATGTTTGAATGTATTTACTGTTCTTTTCAACTGTCAGTGTGTAAACACTGTCAGGAATTTTAAAAAAATAAAATTTTGATCAGAATGCTCTCTCCTATACTCAGCTGGCTATTAATATGAAAGGATGTAAGAACATATCACTTTTTATTAATAAAACCCACTGTTTACAGCAGGAAGACACAAGTGTGCCACACTTTCAACAGTCCATTGGCTCCAAGGCTTTTGAAGACCAGAAGCCCACTTCAAACCTTTTCCTATGGCAATTCCTTCACAGGTAATTTTTAGTTACAGACTGATGCATAATTTCTCAGCAGGATCACTTTGTGCCAGATCATAACACGAACAGCTTAGAAGATTCATCCCAAATATTCCCAGTGCAGGTTGGGCTCAGCCAGCTCCTCTCAGCTGCCCCTTTGCAGGGAGGTGCATTTCAAGGCAATGTGAATTAAAAGCAGAAAGAAGGTGTTCTGATGCTTTCTGTCAACTTGAAACTTTTTAAATACTACTCTAACATATGTTGCACTCGTGAGTTTGAACCTAGTCCTGCAATGAGCTGCATGCAGGTGGAACAGTTGCCCATAACTGGCCTCATTACAACTCAATTAAGTCCATTTGCAGAGTGCATTGCAAGACTGGGCCCTTAGGAATTTCTTATGCTCCTGGAGCTTATTAAATTGCTGGATATCCTCCACAAGCTCTGCCTGGAAACCATAATTTAGCCCTATTTACCTGCTTAGCACAAGCCACCTGGTAGCTGTTATTTTTGCTCAACCAGACACTTCCATGTCTACAAAAGTTTCCCCATTTTTATAATAATCTGTTTTTTAACACCAATCCCCTGATCAAACACTGCCAAACACTCTCTGCTTGTTTGCTTCTCTGAGATGAAGTAATAGAGCTCTGTCAGGCTGTGCTGGACAGTGCTAAATTGTACCAGAGGACATCCATGCCCCTCAGGTAGTTGCCAAGAGGACTTAACTCTAGAGAAGCTGCTATGAGAAACAAACCCTAATTCACAAGCTTAGTTTATTAAAACAAGGTTACCCACTGCACAGCAGCCTTTCAGAAGAGGCTTTTTGTCTCAATGTGAACGTTACCAGACCATAATGAGCCTGTTTCTACCCAGCTCAGGAACACCTGACTGACACTTCCACCCCAATGTACCTCCAGTGGGTGCAGGCAGCTGAGCTGGGCTCAGGGGATTGCTTGTCTGGCAGTTTACTCCATAAAACAAAAGAATGGGATGTTCCTGAATCACAGAATCCCTCATGTTGGAAGGGACCCAAGAGGATGACTCAACTCCCTGTTCCTTGCAGGACTACCAAAAACTAAACCATGTGAAGACAAGTCCTCCATGGCTTCTTGAACACTGGCAGGCTTGGTAGCACGGGCACTTCCCTGGGGAGCCTGTTCCAGGGACCAAGAACCCCTCAGCAAAGAGCCTTCCCCATGTCCAGTCTCCTCTTCCTCATGTCCTATTGGGGTCAGCAGAGCGAGATCAGCACCTCCCCTCCACTGATCCCCCCTGAGGAGGGTGCAGCCTGCCAGGAGAGCCCCCTCAGCCTTCTCCTATCCAGGCTGACCAACACAAGTGACCTCAGGTGCTCCTTTCAAGTCTTGCCCTAAATAACTTCTATTCCCATTTCAAGAGCCTTGCACTGATGTTTGGAGACAGTCCCAGATTGAACACATTTGTTTGCAGTCCCTGAGCAAGGGACTGCTCCTCCCAAAACCTGCTGTCAGCTCCTGCACTGTTCCTTCAAAGAAGTGAGAGGAATTAGCAACTTAAGAGTAGTAAGTAATAGTCCTTTTCTCTGAGGTGTCAGGTTATTTCTTTATTAATAAACAGAAGTAAAACCTCAGTCAGAGATAGACTGTCACAAGGGAAGGAAGTGAAAAAGGTTTATTTTCTTAAGGAATGGCTAAGGTTAAGCAGGTACAACTAGCAATTTTTCTGCTGTGTTTCCCCCACCCCTCTCAGCAGTCCAGCTGTTTCTACCCAAGCTCTAAAGGGAATAGCCAAATTTTCAGTCAATGTAATGTCAAACAGCACAAAAAAAGCCCTGAATCCCTCACAGTCACATCTTCTATTGGAATCCCTGTGACAGCATCCACACACCCCTCATGTCTTCAGCCTGTTACTTTCTAATGGTTGTCCTCTCCTTGCTTAAGCTGCAGCTTTGGATCTCACGAAAGTGAAATGTTGACACTGAAAGCAAAAGAGAAATTCATCTGTGTGATGAGCAGTGATTTGGCATAGAAGCTGTCAAACCATGGAAGTGTCTGACAACTGCCACAGAATAATGAAAATGTTCTTTAAAACCCTGTGACAATTGCAAAGTGAGACAGAAAATGAAGCTGCCTACACTTGCAGCCCCCATGTGTGAGCACATCAACCTCTGCTCTGGACTGCAGAGCCAGTCTGAGTGGGAACAAGCCCTGAGCATCAATGGCAAAAAGGGACAGGCAGAACATTGTGCTTCCCATCTCCCCTGTGCCAAAAGAATTCATTAGTGGAGTCCTGTTCTGGAGGAGACAGGAGAGCTGCCAGGATCCCAAGTAGCTCCTCACAATGGATCAGCCTTCGTCACTCTGTCTTGTGGGTGTCGGGTCTGGGAGGAGACAAAGAACGAGATGAGCCTCGTGGTGAAACAGCAACAGCGTGAACAGACCTGAACTCATTTACTGAGATGGGAGTTTCTTTATATAGGGGATTGATTCAAAGTTCCCAGCTTGCCATCTGATTGGCTTGGGTTATAGCCCAGGCAATGCTTTCATCACATCAGTGACACAAGTTGTATTCCATTGGTAGAGATGTTTGACAGGCAGCTTAGCCTGGTACCAAGGCAAGCTTTATACACTGCAGCACTGTCCCAGCCTCACCTGGGGCAGGTGGCTGCAGCCTCCCACAAGGTGAGGCCACCCAAAGACAGGTAAAGGCAGGTTAGGCTGGAGACAGTCTCAGCTCATTTAAAAATGCACTGACCAGCCCAGAACACAAGCCCAGGCTTTTAGAGAATGCCGTCTACATAACAAACATGTTTTTTCAGGAATCAAAATAAAGATGCACATGAAGAGTCAAACTCTGCAGAATCTATAAACACTGGAACTTGCTCACCTGACTGTCAAACAGCAAATCCCTTTACAGAGAGCATCTACACAGATTCTGTCTTGCCACAATTCCTGAAAAGCTGCTGCTAATTTCAGTGATTCAAACTTTGCCTCACTGCAAACATTTCTTGACTTTAAGAAAGCTGAAGATTTATATGCTTTAGACACCTGGAGATTTTCACAGATCGCCAGGGAACCTGGATGAGCTCTTGCCAGAAGTCTGAACATTTGAGGAGAGAGCACAGGCAAGCAAATATTTGAGGTATTTAGCCTTCCCCAAAGGCATCAAAGCTAAGCACCCAAGTGACTGAGCACTTGCAGAAACTCGAGGTTTGGGAAGGTCACTTGTGTCAGCACAGAGCTGCTATGAGGAGATGTGGGAACATCATCCAACACCTTTATCTCAGCCTTCAGTGCTTATGGAGGCAGCAAGGCACACCAGGCCTGCAGGGAAGAGCCTGATTACCCTCAGGGCTTTTAATCACTGTTGTGATTTTATATGAAGTCCAAGTGCAAAGGTGGGCCAGGAGGGGCATTTAGCAGGGCTGCTTTGAGGCCAGAGAAAATATGAGATTACATTGAGATGGAAGATTGGTATTATCAAATCAATACTGTACAATAAATAAAGCAAATTAGTTAATCCAATTAGCTGAGTGGAGTAAGATCAATGTGCTGGTGGAACAGAAATATTCCAAGAGGCCAAAATTAAATGTACCCAAAAGAAAGGAGCAATGAAAACAATCCTCTAAAACAATGGGCTCTGGTGACTATGTAAGTTTGAAAACTGAACCTGAGCCCTGATATCATCTTGAAATTTTTGGAGCGTTTATACCAGAGAATGAACAAGGACAAGTTTCTGCAAGAGTAAAAACACAACAATGCCAAAATTCTGCTTGTTAAACTGTTTGCTAAATACGTTTGCACCGTAACACACTGACCAGGAATGAAACCATCCTTGTAACACTGTAGCTGCTTTGAAAAGCTTATTAAGTGCTAGCACAGCCCCCTGCTCCTCAGTGAATATTCCAGCAGCAGGATTGAGCAGGGAGCTGTGAAATAACGGGGAGGAGGCAGCAGCCACGCTAAGAAAAGAACTCGCAGCTGAGGAGGAACAGGAATTTTAGGCAGTTCCCAGCACTGAAGGGGAAGGACTGAGCTCACATCCCATCAGTCCATGGCCATGTTTGCACAAGCACCACAATTCACTGGGCAAAGCAGCCTGCTAAGCAAGAATTCCAAATAAGCACAGAGGAAAAGAAAACTCTCCCTGAATGGTTAAAGGGAAGGTCATGAAGACTGATTTATGCATGCATGTATTGAAATTCTCTCTGCACTGAGCATTTCAGCTTTTAAGTTTCACAGGCAGCTTGAAAGCCAGGCAGAGCCAACATGTTGGGAAGAACACCATCTCTTCAGAGGATTAGGAATTAAGTTAACTGCACATTAGAGATAGAATAGTGGAGAGTCTGTCTTTATTCTTAATAATAAACCATAAGGCATTAAGCTACACAGCACGATTAACTCCTTTCAACTCCTCACTCTTACTGCTGAGACAGCAATGTGGTACTTGGCACAGAAACACTAAAAAAATACAGAGCGATTAGGTTAAAATGAAATGAATTTAGGGCAGGCAAAAATGCTACAGTGCAACCCAGAAGGGATAAGTCTTTGTTCCTGCAAAGAGCAGCCTAAGCACATGCAGCGTTAGAATGAACTCCTCAAACCCTAAAGTCATTCATGGTTTGAAGCAACCAGCTCTGGGGCTGGATGTGTCACTCTGCATCTCTCCTCTCCTTCCTCACTCCTGAGTCACCTGGCTACTTCAAATACCAGTACTGCAGTGGTGCCAGCCAGGTGGGTGACAGGGATGGACCTGGGGAACCACAGGTGAGGGCTCATCCCCTCCTCCTCTGCCAGCCCCATACAGTCTGGAACTTCACGTTTCTGTGATTAGGTTCCCCACTTATAAACTGCTCTTAGAGACATGACAAAATCCCAAAACAAACTAAACAGCCAAAGAATACTTCAGTCTGTGAGACAGATACTAAACAGGCCACTTTGACCACTAAACAATCAGCTCAGCACATACAAGGTATCAGCAAAGCCCATGACTTACCAGACTCTGGGGAATAAAAACACTCTCCACAAGATGGACAATGCTCTGTCCTCAGGGTGTACCTGCAAGCCTTCAACTGCTCTCTTGGTTCAGCGAGATACTAAATTTATTCAACTGTGCCGTGGCCTGGTTTGGGATGGCTGGAGGAAGAGAAGGAATGGAGCAAACCTCCCAGCCCCCTCTGCCTCCTAAGCCAGCTCTGGCTTGGAGTTCAGCAGCCTAACAGCAAACACCTGCACACTTAATCCCCTGCCATCACCTTCCACCTGTGGGAGAAGCTCACTTGAAAACTATTGGTTTGAGCATCCATCAAATCCCACCTCAAAGTGCTTTTTTACTGCCTGAAAAAACTGCAGCCCTTAAACCACTGAAAAAACTCTGGCACCAAAGCCCATGCTGTTACAACACAGCTGTACCCTTGTCTTTGCACAGTCTTGGCTGTTCCATATCTGGGCCACCTTTTCCTGCATTACAGAACCTGGCACAGCTGACTCAGACTCAAAAAAAAGAAAATCTGAACAGTCCAATAGCTCCACAGGGACAGCTGAGGTCACCATGGCACAACATGCAGCTGCTGCTCTGGGATAGGCAGGAATTCCCTTTCACCTCCCATTTCTGCAGCTCTGTGAGCTCCTAAACACAGCACCAAAGCCTCTGAGCCAGTTATGATGTGCTCCCTGTGGGAACACAACCCTCAGCCAGGCACACAGGGCTCTCTGAGGAACTGGAGCTCTGTGGTGGCCTTTAGGCTTTGCCCAAAGCAGGGCTGAGTGCCACACACACACATTCCATGTGCCAGCCTGGGCCCCGAGCTCTTTGCCACCAAAGCACACAAGGCACAATTAGAGCTGATGAAAATTTTCCAGGAAAACACTGGAAAAAGGCAATGAATCAAAATGAAAACGCTTCCTGGAATGTACTCTCTCCCAACAACAGGGGCCAGTTCCCCATAGACTCTCAGGCTGCAGGGATTTCACATCACAGGCAGAGCAGACACATAAATCACCTGAAGGGCTTTTGGTTTAACTCTGCAGCACCAGCAGCCTTAGGAAAGTTGTGTCTACTGAAGCTGGCAGAACTTTCAAATTCAAGGTCTGCGCACCCTTCAGGGAAAATATGAGAAGGGAGCCTTTGGTCATAATTCAAAGGAAAATACTCTCAGTAGAAACTTCTTTGGGATTCTCTGGACTGATACATGTCAGCATTTTGGGAACCTGAAAGTCTGGTTACTGCAAAGAGCCCGTTCTTGACTTAGCAGTCCGGGGAGGCTCGGCTTGCTCTGGAATACACTCATGAAAACTGGGATCCACAGAGAACTTGAACTCTGCTTCCTGAAGCTGGGATGGCCCCAGCTCTCTGTCTCCCTACTAACAAACAACCTCAGGCTGTGGCTGTGCGGGGCATTAGAAACTATTACTTCACATTTCAACATTTCAAAATGACATTTCCTGTTTAGTCTTTAAAAGGTATCAGGAGAATATCATTCTCCACCCAGAAGAGTGACTTTTCTTGTTTACTGTTTTCATAGATCTACAGGATGGAGATATAACACAATGGATAACACACATGGGGAAATCTAGATAATTACCCTCATTTTGGTACTGGAAAAACTGTGTCAACCTGAGAATGTCTTACTGAGATGCAAAGGCAAAATAGAGCATCACAACCCCAAAATGGTGCCCTGTCCAGCTTCACTGAATCAATCAAAATAGATGATTTTACCCTAACTTTTCCCAAAACTTATCTATTAAATTTTCCTGTGACAAATAACCTGTGACAAATTCAGGAACGCCTGGGATGTCTGATGTTCAGCAGTGGGAAAGTTCACGATTACCTTCAACAGGTTTTCAGCTACCCACAGGAAGAAAAGATTCACACATATCATCAGCCTCTGTCTGTGCAACACTTGCAGGTTCAAAAATCCACATTAAAACCTTTTTATTTTACAACTGAGTTCCTGTTAATTTCCTTTTAGATCTTCTGTTCAACTCCCACTTGGACCATCCTGTGTCCCTTCCTCCAAAGCATAAACATCCCCACCCAAGATCCCCTCTGGGCTAAAGTTATGGCACTGGTTTTTTACACATCAGACATTACAGAGGTGCTAACTCTGTATTTGCCAATAGAAGAGCCATCAAAAGAACCCAACTGAGCTTCCTGAAGATTTTTTGAAGATTTTGACAAAAAGACAAAATGTAAATGATCAATTAGACAGAGATCCACCTACTCTATGTGAGATTTACTAGAAATAGACTGTTCTCTGTTTCATCAAGTAGTCATGGGACTATTCAGAGCAAAGTTTGCTAAGCCAAAGCTGCAGAGGCAGGGAACAAGTTGATGGAGTTTAGAATTAGCAGTGATACAGAGCTCTTGAATTAATTACAGGATAATTTTTAAAATCCAATGCCCACTTTGACTGTAATCCCTCCAAATTCAAGATAAAACTAAATAATCTCCAGAACAGACTTACTACATTGTTAANGGGAGGAAGAAACAACCAAAAAGACCATGATGAAACCTCTCATATAGAATTCCTAATAATAGATGGAAAAGTTCTTTACAAGAGGCAAAGGAGGGTAGAGTCTTATCAGAGAAAAAAAAAAAAAAGGCACAGATTCTCAATATTCCTCTTAAGACAGAAACAGATATCAACCCTGAAGCCTCTGGTCCTTGGCTTTGAAATCAAATTTTAAAACATGCAATCATCTGAATAAACACACTACAGAACAATACACACCTAATTTACCTCCTCACAACTGGAGTGACAAGAAATTTTATGTCTAATTCCACACAATCTGACTGTATGCCCACGATACTAGAGCTCATGAGTCCCACCATCACAGTAAATGTGCACAACAATGGGGCACACACAATTTCCTGTTCAAAAATGCTGGAGGTGCTGGTTCTTCCACCCCAAGTGGAGGATGCAGCCCATCCTGGGTCAGCAATGAGTGACCACTGCCTGTCCCTGCTGTGACACAGCTCCACACGCTGCCTCAGCCACCAAGTCCATGTCACAAAATCACAGGATGCACTGAGTTGGAAGGGGCCCATCAGGATCATCCAATACAGCTCCTACAGTAAAGAGAGCAAAACCAGTTACCTCCAGGCTTCAAATACAATTATTTTGGTTGCAAACCGTTAGGCTTTAATATGCACTCACAGAATCTGCCGGGTTGGAAGGGACCCATAAGGATCAGAGTCCAACTCCTGCCCTGCACAGAACCATCCCCAAGAGTCACACCATGCCTAAGAGCATTGTCCAAATATCTCAGGATGGTGACTTTTTCAACTCAAGCCTGTCTAACAAAACACAACTTAGGTAAAGAAATAAACCACCAAAGGTTTTTCCTTGCATCCCAGAATCTTGCTTTTAAAGTTGAAAGTGTGAAATTACACAGGTTATTGAGGAAGAGGCAACAAGGTGAATGTGGGTGACAAAAATTTCTAAAGAGGGAGAGGATTTGTAGCGGGTTTCCTTCACCTCCCTAAACAAGCTTTTTTCCCTTTCTTTAATTCTTAATTTTAACGTGATTTATGTGGAGCTGCAGCCCACGACAGTGACCTACCCCTGTTCTTCTGCTGCCGTTTCCAGTTTGTCCTTCCAAGGGCTGAGGGCACCGGGGACCAAGGCCCGGGGCCGTCGTTCAGAGGTGGCGGCAGAGAAAGAACCGAGTCTGATGACTCATTTTATGGCAAGTAAATGAACACATGTCAACCCCGGTCTGCCGCACCTGCTCCTTTTCCCCGCTTCATTTTTCCATCACCTCGGGCGACACATGAACTTATTGACGGTGCGGTTTTTTCCAGCCTTTACTTCAATTCGCCGCATTTCTCAAGACGTTTCTCAAGTTTATGGAAATTACCCCCAGCCTGACCCCTCCACCCGAGCACCGCGCAGCTCTTACACAGGGAGCGGGGGATGCTGAGACCTGTGCAGAGCTCGAGGCACGGCTGCCTGCGGCTCTCTGCAGCCCGGCAGAAGAGCTCCTGGACGGCAGGATCCACCCGAGGGTTAAAACTGCCCAAACGGCCCCAAAAAGTCGATTTTGCAGCCCGCCATCACCCTCTAGCGCCGAGCGCGAGGCCGCGGCGCCATTTTGGGCGGGCTTTCCCTCTCCCACACTGCCCTCTGCAGCTCCATCCCAGGCCGTGCCTGCGGGAGCCCAGGAGAAAAAAACATAAAATAATATAATACGATCTAAAGAGTTCTTCCTCATATTAGCAGGGGGTCCTTCCAGTCAGGACAGACTGCTCAGGGCAGACCCACCGTTGTTCCCCGATACACCAACACCTCACAGGCCTGGCTGGCTCAGCACCAGTGCAGCGTCTCTCTTGTGCAGCTGATGAGAAGCTCTCAGTTTCTGCTACAAAAATGCCAAATTCAGGCGGTATCAAAGATGTTCCACCAGTTCCTGCAAGCACAGCAGCAACAGCCGTGTTTTGGTCGGGTATGGGACAGGTGCTTCAGAGAGCAGGGCTGGCCCACACAGGCACCGACACCTGCCTGCCCCGGCTGTATTTTGTTAGAGATTCTTCAAAGCCACAGATGAGTACATTGCTGTAGTAGTCAGTGATGTATTTACTGCTGCAAAGCTCCAGATGCTCTGTAAGCCACAATAATACAGTTAAGTGGAAAATGAGTCATTTAAAACCATAATGACTGTCATAGCATGACTCTGCTGACGAGAAGCCCCAGCAATAACGCTGCGAGGTGGATGAGACGCATTCACCAGGGCTGCCAGTCACAGAATCACAGAATCACAAAATCACAGAATCACAGAACTGACTGGGATGGAAAAAACCTTGGAGATCATCGAGTCCAAAGTATGGCCTGACACCACCTTGTCACCCAGACCATGGCAGTGAGTGCCACATCCAGTCTGTTCTTAAACACTTCCAGGGACCGTGACCCCACCACCTCCCTGGTCTGGCTCTTCCAATGCCCAATCACTCTTTCTGTGAGGCTCTGTCTTGGGGGCAGCTGCTGCTACCACCGAGAGTCCCCAGTACTGGGGTGCTGAGGTGGCCCTGCTCTCTCTGGGGTGTGCAGGTGCGAGCCCCCATCTCCTCAGCACAATTCCCCACCTTACCGCAGCTCGGATCACAGAACCCGCTGTTCTTACCATGGAACCTGCCTCCTGTCTGTGCCTCCCAGGTGAGCTCTGCTGGGTCTACAAGTTCCGGCCCTGAGGAGGCAGAACTCAGCTCTCCTGAGAGCAGCCCCGAATTCACACTGCAGTGCCCTGGGACCAGCTGGGGACTGGCTCCTCCCAGACACCCAGCTGGGACCCTGCGGACACAGCACTGTCCAGCACTTGCTGTGGGCAGTGTGGGTTTGGGAGGTGTGAGGAGGGAGAGGAAGGCTCCACCAGCCCCTCTCCTCTGGCCGGACAGCAGCCAGAGCCACGTGGGCCGTGCTTTGCTGCTCCTCAGGCCATGCATCCCTCGGGAGAGTTCGCAGAGCAGCACCAGGGAGGGGTGGCTCTCCACGCACATAGCAAGGGCAACGAGGGCAGAAAAGGAAAATCCACGGCCAAGCTTTCTGCTAGTATGACACAGACAGCTCTGGTGATTTTCAATAAACCATTTTCATCTATGTCCTTAGAAAACTTGGCATTAATTTCTTTCTGCACCTCCAAATGAAGCAATTCTCTTCCTTAGTCGTTGGCTGCTCCTTTCAAAAGCCAGGTAATGGGAGAACAGACAGATTTGCTGAGACTTTGAGGAGGTCATAGAATAGAATAATAAAATTTCCTGAGTTGGAAGGGACCCACAAGGATCATTGAGTCCAACTCCTTGAGCTGACCTACTGACTCATTCTGTATCTACTATTTGCTACAGAGAAACATCTTTTATTCTCTCAACATAAGCAATGTGCTTTGTTGCTGGACTGTAGCAGCATGCAATTTAAACCTAACTCTCCAAAATTGCCTCTATCGAGCTGAATGCTCTGGGTATGGACCACTTGTAGTCCATTGTATTAAATGTGATAAAGTAAGGTCACTCCTTAGTCAGCCTGTGCAGCGTCTGCCACCACACCCCTGGGATTTCTGTCACTTTCGCGGGGGAACAGGACAGCTCCAGCTCTCCTATGAGCAGACTCTCATTAAAATAATTTACATCTACGTTCACCTTGCCCAGAACAGCAGAGCCGTCTCGTCTTTCAGCACAGCCTACACCTGTTCCAGGCTCTCTTTAACCACCCTCTTGTGGTACCGCTGCAGAACAACATCTTCTTTTAACAGGCTAAAATAAATCCAGTTCTGCTTCACTGTTCTAGGATTAATGGAGACAAAACTTTTCTTTTGGCTGGCAANTTTTTTTTTTTTTTTTTTTAATCAAATGAATGCCAAACACATCGTGGTAATCCCAAGTACACTGAGACCCCAAAATACGGACTACTGAAAATCCTTAGAAGTTCATACTTGCATTTTTAGTTGTCTGTAAAAGAAAAATAAAATCCAAGCTTTTGATGCTAATAGAATTTCTGCTGCATAAAACAAACTCTCACAACAACACAGATTCAATGGAAACTATTAAAGGGCTCTGAAGATGCAAAGCAAAAGATAAATTTAATAAACATATTGTGTATTTGATAGGTGACATCTTCATGCAGTGAGCCGATTCAATTCCCGCTTAATTATCTTGTCTTGAAACACAGATGATTGTACTGGGGCTGGATGGCTCAGTTCCTAGGGCTAAATTCAAGTTTTTCACTAGAGAAACATAACGTCAACCAAGAAAAATGCTGCACTCAGAGTGAGTTTCAGAATGAGCAATACAATGATCAAACAAGCCATATTAGGTGGTAAAATACAGCAAATCTGCCCTTGTTAACCAGAATGACCACAGCCCTTATCAACCTGGGTCAATACTTGAGCTACTTATCAATAAACAGGTAAACCCCATTCCTTCACAGGTAAGTTTAGCAGTCTGAGATGCCACAAGTTGTTACTATGGAGGGTTAAAAGTACTTTCTAAAACCAAAAGAGCAACCCAAAAATTCCTCATCTCCTGCAACCCTTGACTCTGCAATTTTCCTGACTGGGGCTTTTTTCTGTTCTCCAGTGTCTCAGGCAGTAACCCAACTGGCCTGGGTGATTCCTGAGATCCCTCAGGCAGTAGGAGCCTGGTACTACTCTGGTGACTCCGTGTTTGCAGCTTCCAGCAGCACTTTTCCTGTTTATAAAGTGGGGATAATGCTACAGAGAAGTCTGTGTTACCAGGCCAGCAGAGGAAACATCAGAAGGCAGCAAAATAGACGTGTGAGGTTGCAGGGTGGCACCAGGATTTCATACTCTGCTCCTTGCTGGATCAAGCTTCATCCCTGGTATTGTACCTGACAGCACATGTGCCTTTGGATGTCTATAAATACCTGTTTCTGTATGCAGCCTCACAGTGCACAAATGACAATGGGGATAGATTTTATCACCAGGAAGTATCTTTGTGCTAACACGATTTCAGTTGCAAGATACCTGTGGAAAAAGAAAGGGTGTGACCCCAAGAGATGCCAGCTGGGAACTTACACCTTGCCCACAGGCACAAGCAGTCCAAGCCCCTCCAGCTGGAGACAGGGCACAGGGAGATCACTCAGTCCTCACCTGCAGCTCTGTTTCTCCTTGGATAGCAAAAATGTGGAGTTTTTTATTCAGGTTTCCATGGCTAATTTGCTGAAGCCTTCAGTTTTAGTATGACTAAAGGTTTTTTTTTGCATTATAGCTGCCCTGGACAATGCTCAGCTGTCCCAGGCAGGGCACCAAGCACAGTGCAATCACAGAGTAAGAGACAGACTGTGAAAGAGCTTTGTGGAAGGAATGGCCAGGATTGGGTTTTCACATGCACAGGAAGGATCTGATGGGACTGGGACATCAGCAGGGCAGGAAGAAGTCCCACTACTCTTTTGCATGCACTTCCCTCAACCAGCCAAGTTAGAGGCCTCCATCCAGAGTGAAGGCAGTCAAACTCCAAAAGCAGATCAGATCATTTAAAGCTGGGATCCTGCTCCAAATCACCTTCTGAAGATAAGCACAGGTATACCCCAAAGCTGACAGGTGGAGTCCAAAGAAGGAAGGTGTTTTATCCAGGTGGGCCTTAACAAAGCCACCGTGGCAGTGACAAAGTCCTGTGTAATTGGAGTCTTTGGTCTCTGGACACTCTTCTTCCTCGCCAGGAACCAAGCAGGGAGCCAAGGAGCTCCTGTGCAAGTGCACCACCTCTGCTCTGTGACCTTGGCCCATGCCCCTGTGCCTTTCAGCAGAGTCACTGCATGTGTGAAGCCCTAATTAGAGTTCAAATCAGCAAGAACTGTGCTGAACATTTCCTCAACAAGGCACAGCCACAGCAAATGAAAATACTTGCAGTGAAATCCTCCCCAACCTCCATCTGCCTATCTTCCTATCCAGCAAGCACTGCAGTTTTCATGAGCTCCTACAGGCAAAGGTAAAAAGGAACAGCAATATACAATATCTATGACTTTTGGAAAAAAAGATCTGCAGTGTTTCTTGCTGCCTCTGATAGATTTATCTGTCCTAGGCCATGAATGAGGACAGGACTGGCAAAGAGGGCAGCAGCAAGGTCTGAAAAGCAGAAAAGCAGGCTGGAGCTAGGTCTTAGTAAGGAAAATGGAAGAACAAAACATAAGAAGTTAAAAAAGAAGAGACCAAGGATGGCATAAAATGAACAATGTATTGGGAAACAAATGTTAGGACTGTTCTCAAAGATTCCTTTCCTAGATATTGTACTTGGCATCTCAGCTGGTGATAGGAAGCTGCTAAGTGAAAAATCAGTTGGAATTTGGGAAAGTGGGACTTTAAAACCTAAAGCAAAGTCCTGGGTGCTGTAAGCACACTGAGGGTTTTCTATGATCAAAATCTCACACAACCTAGAGAATTAATACTCTTACGACTCTTTTGATTCCCACAGATGGTATCTGGCATGGTCTTTAAATGAAATTCATTTCTTAAACACAAGCGAATTCAATACTGGAAGATTCAAGACAAATGTCCTGAATGGAAAATCCTTCAAAAAAGATCAAATTGTCTATACCTGCAAGCGAACATCCCTGTATCAAACTTCTGAAAAGCAGTGAATGCACCTGAAATAGTTTAAAAACATTAAAAATCTTGTTTCATCTCTTACTACACCTTTCAGGCATATTCCTCTGAGCATCACCAGTACAAGAAGACTTGACTCACGGATTTTCAAAGGCACAGAGCACTTAAATTGGATTAAATTCAAAGGGACTGAAATGCCTCGATGCTTTCTGGGACTCTGGGAGTGAGGGCCCATTGGCTTAATTGGGAATTAAGGACCATCAGCCAGAGTTTGCTCAGCACCTGGGAGGACAAGGATCATAGTCTGGACAATCAAGACCACGTTTCTTCCCCCTGAAGATGCTGCCAGAGCTGTCAGGCTCTAACAAGGATGAGATGAGCCTGGAAGATGATGCTCCCAGCCAGACCCTGCCTCGTGGGGCCTCTCACAGGCTCCAGCAGTTACATCCTTCTGTGGCCATCCAGACCTGCCTTCCCTCAGTAACTCAGGTTTTTAATGATGTGCATCCAGCAGACCACGACCATGGTCTAATTAAAATCTAATCCAAGTAGGGCGTTACTATATTTTAAAGAATCTGGACAAGCCAGGGATCGAGTCTCCTTTTTGTTCCTTTTCCCCTGATAGCTGTAATGATTTCAGTAAGATGGCTTATGAAAGCTTGCCATTCCCTTTACATTTTTAGCAGCTATTCCTTCTGAACAAAACCCCACTGTTGGGAAAAAGGACTTCCTCCCCATAGCAACGATGGGGTACTGCACACAAAGAAGCACCTAGCAGTTTAGTTCACATTTTTTAATAACATGGCACAATTTACATTACACAAGTCTTCGCTGAGGAGGAAACATGCTGAAGATTGAGAGCCGCTTCACTTTTCTGTTCACATAGGATCTAGAAAGGACTTTATTACATACAGGATAAACAGCAAAAAGGTTTGTATATAACAATCTCTTTACAATACTGAAAGCTACCACTACGGTTCCAGTGTACATATTCCTCAGGGTTGGGACTTTTTTGTATTTTTCCTTTTGTTTGTAAAAAAAAGAAAAAAAGGAAAAAAAAAAGAAAAAAAAGAAAAAAAGAAACACTGCACAACATCTGGAGTTCACAAAAATCTGAAGCTCACAACTAAACCTTCAGTTGACTACTAAAATAGATCTCTGATCATTAGAAACAACTGTTCGTAGTTAACTTTTTTCTTTTTTTTTTGCCAAAACAGGGTAACAACTTCAGATAGCACTTTAATACACTAGAAGACCAATGGAACTAATTTTATTTCATACATATATTTTACAGTCCAGTAGACAAGATATTGAATTCTCTCTGATAAAGTCATATTCTCTCCAAATATTTAGACAAGAAACTTAACGCATTATAAAAAAGTGTGTTATGAAAAGACAGATTTCAGAAGATTGATGCATATTTTAAAAAAGGACCATGTTCTTCAGGTTATTTCATGTCTTCTGTGATTAGGGAACAACAAGGATGACCTGTTAACTATTCACAGACTTTATTACCAACTGAAATACAATAAATTCCATTATGAAATTTGCAACTGAGTTCATTAATTAAACTACTGATCCACAGTGAAAACATATCCATCATTTAGAAAAGTATTTGCTTTCTTGTAGGATTTGTTTCAATGTAGCTAAAAATCACTTAACACACACACAAAAAAAAAGTGTGTACAGATAAAAATGACACACTGGCAATAAACCCAGACATGAATGGCTATAAGCAGATGTTCTTCCCAAAATAAATTGGACATGGTAAGTGACAAAAGTTCTGGAAAATCTCCAGCATTTGATTATTACCATTTAACCCAGATTAATATGACTGAAACCCAATCTGCCATGACTCCGTATCAGGGATCAGAGCACGAACCCTGACACCATCCAAGGGACACAAGAGCTACAGTGACCTCAGCAGCCTGATGCAAGGGTTCACACAGGGAACTACACCTCTGAAGGGCTGTTTCTTCACAAAACAAGAGAAATAGGCTTCCATTATAAACGAGCTTGTTCAGGGAAAATATGACTTTAATTATGTTGTGTGTTGAAAAGGCTCCTTTGAGTTATAAAGGCTTTTGTGAAAAGCCTTAAAATTCATTGCATAGTTGAAGGGGTTTAGCTGTCTATAACAATATAAGTAACACAGCATAAGCAGACTGTGTTGATCAATATTAAGTTTGCAAATAGCACAGTTTAAGAATTATTAATGTATTATGTTACTTAATTTTATCTATTTACATTTGTACAAAGTAAAGCTTTCATCTTACCCTTTTTGCATATATGAACCATTAATCCATGAAGCAATCTTTTTACATAAATATCTACAATTGACTTCACTTCTGGTTTGAAAGAGCTTTGTAGGGTTGACATTGGTGGTGGCTTGTTTCTAGTCAAATCACTCAGACTGATGTCTTGTTCTTCAGTTCAAATTTTGAAAATTTTAAACTAGAAATAAAATAGAGTAGGAGACACGAGGAACATATGGACTTGGCTAAAAGATCTGGAAAATTTCAACATATAATATACAAAAAAAATCATTTCAAAATCTTTGCACTCAGGTCTATACATATTGTACAGTGGGTCACATCCCCAGTCTGTATCAATGACTAGTAAGAAGGTCTTTATATTATGTTCATTTACAAGCTTTTTGTCCCTCTTGCTCCGGTTTTCTTTGAGTCTCACTCTGCTTATCGAGCTTCGATGTCCTTGAGGGTGTGAGAGGGAGGCCTCTCTCTCATCTCTGTGGACAGAGGCGTAGTCCTTCTGGGAGAGCCGGGCCGAGGGCCCAGCGTGGAGATCAGAGGCGGAGGGGCACTGAGAGCTGCTGTGGGGGGAGTTTTGTTGAGGAGGCCGTTCTGGTGTCCTGCGGTGGGGCTGACGCGGGGGTAGTGCATGCTGGGCAGGCCCGGCGTGAGGAGGCCGGGGTGCGGCAGGTGCCCGTCCAGGGCGGCCGGGTGCACCGAGTGCAGGCGCGCGTGCTCGTAGTCCTCACGCAGCATGTGCAGCCTCTCCCTCTCGTCCAGGTGGGTGCCCCTCTCGTGCTCCCGCCGCGGGTCCACGGACAGAGGGTGGTGGTGGTGGTGGTGGTGGTTGTAGTCGTGAGGTTCCCGATCCCTGAATGACCTGTCTGCTTCGTACAACCTTGGTGTAGAGAGGCGATGGAGGGGGTCATTTCTTAGCAAAAAGTCTCTGCCCAGGGGGTCTCTCCGATGAATGTCCAGCTCTCTGTAGGGATCTCTCAAGGGATCTCTCATTGGGTCCCAGTGGAAAGAAGGATAGGGGAAACGTTCTCCACCAGGAATTGGGCTGATTCCCATAAAAGGGGTCATCATGCGAGTCCTGTCCAGGCCGCTGATGCTGTTCATGTGATGTATTCCAGTCACACCTACAGTCATGGGCATAGACACTAAGGGACTTGGATGGACGTTGGATGTGGATATAGGTGGTGGCTGATCAGATGACCTATGAGTCTGAGGTCCCTCAGGTTGGACATCATGGTCTTCCTTTCGCTCTTCCTTCACCTTGACTTCGTTGCCTTTCTTTGGGTTATCGTACGCCGGCTCGTTCTTTCTGTCGGCCTCACGGTTGGAAGTGCTGTTAGGCCTGGTGCTCTCCACAACGGGGGGCCTGGCATAGGGGGAAGGAACCCTGGGCATTTGCTTAGACTCTTCCACCACTCGGCTTTCATGGCTCAGGCTTTCTTTCTCCGAAACATAGTTGTCCTTCATCTTGTGCTCCTCAACATTAATTTCCTTCCGAGATTCGGAGTGATCCCTCTCTCGTTCTTTGGGTTTCTCTTTTTCTCGAACCTCGGGATTCAGATGGCTCCTGATCTGCTCACTTGAGCTGCGATTATGTCCGAGGGAGTTCACTGGATGGATCGGTGCTGGCGAAGGATGGCTGGGGTGTCTTTTCTCAATGCTCTCCCTACAAGAAAGAGAAGTGTGAAATGAAGGCATGAGAAGCTCTGCAAAGAAAAAAAACATCAGAGTGCCTGGCTTTCTACACGTGGCTTTGCAGGGAGCTGGTGATCTGCACCAGTAAATGCACTGTGCCTCTGGCACACCCAAAACTCCAGGAGAACATCCCATCTCTAAACTTGGCCTATTCTGTTATCTCATCGCAGCAACAGCTGATCTCCAAAGCTGCTCTGTGAAGAACCTGACTGAGATCTCAAACAGAGTCCACAGACAAAGGTCCACAGAAGGCTCCCATGGGAATCTAGCTCTAGGACGTGTGTTTCAAAGACAGCTGCCTTAAATGTTTGCAAAGAAGAGAGAGAAAAGTAAAAAACATACTAATTTCATCCAAAAAGTGAGGCAATTAAATCTTAATTACATGGTTAATAGTATTCTACCTACTTCTTCTATTAAGAATACATTTGGGAAAGTAGATTACTACTTTTTCAAATGACTTAAAACAATTTCCAGACCTATGTACACGAATATGTCTCTCCTCTATTCTCTTCAAATGTCTAGCTTTTCAATTTACTTCTCACAGTTCAATTTACTTGAAACTGAGACAAAAGCCCTTCAAGAAGCCAGTCCTGATGGTGCCAACCCAGCTCTCTGACAGGAAGGCCCTTCCCTGAGTGTGCAATGACCCTCAGTGCAAGTGTTTAATAGCACAGCTGCCCATCACACAGATTTTGTGCCAACCTCCCCAGCAGAGCCTGCTCTGTGCCTCTGTCCTTCAGACTGGCTCTGAAAACATCATCCCTGGAGTCAGCTGCTCCTCAGATGACCAACCCTTCCCATTTCTAGGTTAAAAAAAGCAGAGAAGGGACAGGGCCAATGCTACAAAGTCAGAAAGCACTGTGAATTCATTCCATCTTTCAAATCTAGTTATGGTGCACAAAAGATTGGGGAATTATTGCCTGGCAGTGAACAAAAATTAAATATGGAAATGGGTTCCATACCAATTATTTTCAGGAAGTAGTGTTGACCAGGAGCACAGGCCATGCAGCTGATCCAAGAGGAGCCACCAGGAATCTGCACCCCATCTAAGACCGACCTCAGCTGGGGAGGGCCAAGCTCAAGGGACTTGGCCTTCTGAGTGACCTTTCCACTGCAGGCAGGAGTTGAGGGCAATGCTTTTGGCTACCTGGGCCATTTCTGGGTTGATAAGGTTAGACCCTTAATGACCAGCTGATTTTGAAATGAAATCAAACCCCTGGGTGTGATTCCCAGCTCTTCCTGCTTGGCCAAATTAATTTCAAATAGATAACAAAGCTTGGGATCTCAACTAAAAAGCTCTGTGCTCACCCCACTGGGTGCCACTGAGTGTTAAGGAAGAGGTAGGAGATGCTCTCAACTCCTCAGGCACTCTCTGCACAGGAAGCAGAGCTCTGGGAAGGGATTCTCAGCCTCTCCTCAAACAGGCCACAGTGTGAACATGCTGCAAAGTGCAGTGTCCCAGCCCACAGAGCTGGGCACACATTAGTGCTGCAGGGATGAAACCAGGACTGCACTCACTGCAAGCTGCAATTGTGCACAAGTATGAGGGATGGATGATGCTTACTGCTAAGATCTCAAATTATTGAAAATAAATGTGTTCTGAGCTATGATATGGAGTTCAGGCAACGCCAAAGCAGCTTGCAAGGAATGTTTTCAGTAAGGAATTTTCTTCAGCAGGAATACTTCATGAGAAAACAACAAAACAGCAACCAAACAATACCATAATTCTACAGACTATCCAGATCATAGTAACTAAAATGCTTTGCCATTCAAGCCAGTAAAGTTGCTCACATGCTTAAGCCTTTTGCAGGACAGAATCCCCAGTTTGTAACAGCAATCTCTTTTGAAGCATTAACATCAGACATGAAAATAATGAAGCTATGCTACCAAACAGAAAATATTCCAAATGGGAAATGTAGGTGAAAAGTTCTGTAGTTTGCCTTTCTTTTAGAACAACATAGGAAAGCTCTTACATGTAGTTTTAGAATATCTAATATGTTAGCATAACTTCTTTTAGAAAAGGCTACTAATGCGTATCTTTGGGTTAGTGACAGAGAGGTCAGAAAAGTACATCTCCTAAATATTCTTTTAGGTTAAAATATTAGAAACAAATAGCCATTATGTAGTAATGTGCAAACTTAACAGGAAAGCCATCAAGCCACAACTGAAAAAGCTGAAATCAGCCTCTCCACATTTTTCCAGGAAGGCATGACACTTGCTGAATGGCAAATTCTTATAAATTTGGTACTTCAATGTTAAGAGGAATTGTTACTGCATTAACTGAATAATGGGAACAGTCCTGACAAAAAAAAAATATATGACCAGGTTTTACTTTCCATTAACCCTTCCCAGTCTGGACATGTGAGCATGCAAGTCCATGTAAAACACTGAATAAAAACTGTGTTGGAAGGTGTATTAACAGCAGTGCAAGTGTGGGGGCTTTTTTGAGGGGAAAGAGGTGCTTTTCATGAACTGCATGCTCTGAAGCTTGCTGTGGTTTTGGCACATGACATTCCTGGTGCATTTTAGTGTTCTCATCTCACACCTTTAGCACTGGTCCCTCTGGTCAGGCCGTTTTTGAGCAGGGAGGAAGTGTTACTTGTTTTGCAGACAAGATCTGATTTACAAGGTTTTTAAGTATTTGAAGGTGCAGATAAGACTTCAGAATCCCTTTTTGCATCCTGTCAGGCACGATCTCCACGTTAACCCTTCAAGAGACCTATGACAATGTGACCCACAAGGTAACAGTGGGTGGGTCTGATTCTATTCCCACTTGACACTGCCTGAACTGGGCTCCAGCAAAGCTCCTTCAGGTGAAGCGTGTGGTGCAAGTGGGAAGAGAAACCTTGCAGAGGGGAACAGCTGAGCTGGAAACCTGCCTCTTCTGTGGTGCCACCCTGGGGAAAGCTCCAGGTGTGCCTCTGTTGTGTTCACAACGTGCCAGGCTGGGGAGGGTTAACAGCAGAATGGAGCCCCAAGCTTTGAACTAGACAATTCTTGGAAGTGTTCTTTCGTACCTTTCTTTGTCATCTTTACTAACAGATGAGTCTCGTTTATCTACATCTCTATCTCTGTCATGAGCTGCAGCAGATGAACTGCGCTCCAGCTCTCCTGGCTTCAGCCAGGGCGGAGGGGTCGGGAACGAAGGAGGAGTTCGGTGCAGTCGGTTCCAGGGCTCGTGAGGGTTGCTAAAGCTCTGCATACTGGGGCCATCCTTGTGGCCGAACATTGAGTTGGGTGCTGAAATGGTGAAGTGGAAAACAAAAAGGTTTAAGAAAAAGGTATGCTCTAGTGGAAGGTACTTACCAAAACAACTTTTACAGCACTCAGAGTTAAAATGAATACATATTATTGGGAGCTGGAAAAGGAAAGGAAATTAACAGAGATTCATTAGAGGGTCTCATTCCTAAAAATGGGCAGGCATCTGACAGCTCTTTTAATTGGAAGGGGAAATGCTGTGGATAAAATTGACAAGGGATGAACGAGTAAGGTAGAAGTGACAATGATCCTTATTCCAAATATTTTGGAGACATTGTTATAGGGACTATAAATAATGGAACTTGTTGCATTTGATCCTGAATCAAAATAAAATGTGACCAAAATCATGCCAGATTTGAAGTATGAAGAAAGGGAGTGACTTTTGAAAGGATGACTTTTTGTGACTGGCCAAATTTAGAGGAATGTTGATGATCCTGGACTAGTAAATACAGGCTAGTGATCTTTTCCAAGCACGTGGCCTGGATTACTGGTGAGAAATAAAAAAAATGTTTCCATCCACAGCTCCCTAGCAATAATGCATACATTATTTACTTCTGAACATGCAACAAAACCATGGGAAATTTCACAAACACCCAAAGTCTCTCTATATTTTTTTAATGAACAATGTAATGGTGACATTTAGCACTAGGCTGAACCCAGACTATTCACCAATTAACCGAAAACTATTTACTGACGACTGGAAAAGGTCGCTTTCCAAATTCCCATTTTAGTGGTAGGTGATGTAACCAACCAGTACCCAGGAGAGCCAAGAGCCCATTCAGTGCACGTGCTGAGCAGCAGAGCAGGGAGGGCCATGGGCCAGGTACTCACTGACTGTGGGGTTCCCGAGCCCCCCGAAGGCGTTGCTGCCCACGGCGGTGAGGCCGCTGAACGACGCCGGCCGGTTGAAGGGCTCTGCAAACCAACACAAACAGCTGAAACCCCCCGAGGCTGCCAGTTCCCATCCTGCTGCCCCCCAGCTGTGCCCAGCAGTGCTGGAATGGTGTCCCCCCACAGCACAGCAGGGTTCTGAGGGGCTGCGACACAAAACGTGGGGCTTTGTTCCTGGCCATGCCCTTGGCATCGCCTACCAGAAAAACGCCCTCTTAAAGAAAATCAGGATGTTAAAATGGACATGGTACTTCATTTGAAACCTGCAAACATCTCCAGTTTTACTTCCTTTTATTTCCTTCCTCAGGAAATGTCCCCTGCTAGTCAGATTATCATTAACTCTGGCAACTGTGCTCCAAACACCTTCAGGCCATGTCTCCTAAACCAGAGCCAGGGTATAAATAAAATATCCTGTTCCACTGATATGTCATGCTGGCCTGAGCATTCTGTGATTCCCTTGGTGTTTATTGCTAATACTACACAAAAAACTAGTATGGACTGACAAATGCTGAAACAATTTTTTTACTTAATGCATAAAGGCAACAGGAAAATCATATGAAGCAAATTATTGCTTTATTTTGGAGCAGTCTAACAATTTTGATGAAGCCACTTCTGATAAATACCAGCACAGAGAAAAAGAAGCCCAAAGCCAGCATTTTCCATACGCAGCAAAGTGTAGAATGATAAACTTGCATTGTGTGGTTGCTGTACCAGTTAGATGACCCTCCCAAATCCTTCCCCATGCAAAATAAAATGCCAATTTAAAGTCTTGGATGCTTCCATAAGGAGCAGATGATGTTATTACAAAAGCAGTAAGTTAAAAAGGAAATAACAACATCTGGTAACTTGGGTGGTTCTGGTTTTAAATGTGTATTCACTAATTTTCACTAACTGACACATGAAGCCAGATCACAAGATTTTAAATTATGTTTCCTATTCACTTTAATGGAAAAACAGATATCTAAGTAGGAGTTAGGAAAACAAAGATCTCTGTGATCCGAAGCCTTGTCCTTAAGGCACTTTTTTGACTCATTTTAAGCATAACTCCAGTAAAACCCGGCCACCCCTGTCACTCTGCTCCTCTAATGTCCAGAAGTATTTCAAAACACACTGTCAGTGACACTATTTTGTGTATTTACAACTTCTACCTGGGTAAAGACTAAAATTAAACGGCTAAAATGTGCCATTTGTAAAGGTTAATAGGCAGAATACTCTGAGTGCCTCCACAGAGGAAATCTGTAATTTCTCAGTGGTCAATGTCTGGGTTGTATTCCCCACGAGCTGAGAGAGGACGTACCTAAGTGAGCAGCTGGGTTGAGGAAGTTGCTGTGGTGGGGTGGTGGGCCAAAAGGGGTCCCGGCTGGATGCCCCCCACCTGCCAAAACAAAGCAAAAGAGGTCAATTCCCAGCAAAGGCTCAGAGAGGGACTTGCTGTGCTCTGGGCTGTCCCTTCTGTAACAGCTCACATGAGCTGACATTGCCGTGCCCTGTGTGGGCTCTCAGGATCCTATGCAAAGAGCAGCTCCTTTTCCAAACCGAAATACCCAGTTAGAGGATAAGGGATGCTGGGGAATGAATGTTTCAGGCCAGAAACAAAAAAGGAAATGTGTGTGAAATACAACTTATTTCCAACATCTCATCTCCATGATGCAGCAGACATCACTCTGTGAGGAAATGTTCCTTCGCTATCTGTGCAGCATTTCGGCAGGTTGGGCCTTTTATAAAAGCATACAGAATGATTTTTAAATATTTATCAAATAGACTAATAGCCCCTGGCATGTCTTGCAGAGAGTTCATAAGCCAAAGCGTATGGGAAATTCATGGCAGGGATTAGCATTTTAATGAGCAAGGAACAAGAGGGAGATTTCACTTTCAGTACTCACTGGCTGTGGAGAAGAGAGTCGAGGGCCGAGCCAGGTCATGGGGGTGGTGGATGGCTCCAAAAAGGCTGGGGCCTGGTGGCCTGCTCAGAAATTCTGGTTTCAGGCCAAAGTCCAGCTTGTGTGGATCAGACTGCATCTGTTTCTGGAATGGAAAACAGGACTTGGAAGAGACTGTCTGAAAAGCTAACAGCAAAAGGCATTTCCAGAATGATGTGGGCGGAGCAGTTCATTCATACTGATGTTTTAACAAGAATATTGGTTTTTGGGACCCCAAGCACAGGTGCACAGCTGTTTTCCTGGAAGGGAGATCTAAGGCAATGAGGGAAAAAAGCCCAGGCTCCTGCACATTTCCTGCAAATTGCACCAGTGTTTTTACACACGCTCACATCCACCCCTCCAGGGTGTTCAGCACAGAGCTGCCTTCAACAACAAACACAAAGACCTCTGAAGAGGCCTCAGACCCTTGCTGAGCTGTAAGGACAGGTCTGTCCCACAATAATAAATGGGAATATCAGCTTGGCTCTGGTCCCAGGTGGGCAGGGGTGGTAAAAGACCAGCCATGGACACCAGAACCACTCATTTCCAAGGGAAAGCTGCCACCAAGGAAAGCTGGGTGCAGAGCATCCTCTAGTGCCTCTCAGGCTGCAATGAGGGGCTAAAAGGAACCAGAGTGCAGAGCAGGAGTGTTTGAGTTCCACCCTGACAGCTCCCACTGCACACTCCAAGTGCTGCCTGACTTTATTTACGTGTGTTAGAGTCAGGAGCCTCCCTTTTGTGAGGGGAATCTGCTGAGGCAGCTGCACTGTGAGTGATAAGTGGATGAAAGATGGGCTCTTTTTGTGCCACATCCTCCTTTCAGTGGTGCCTACTTTGGCAGTTTTATGGAATGAAGGAAGAAAACCAAATTCCTGTGCTGCCAGAACTCCCTAAATGCAGATTGCTGATTAATTGTGCAGGGAAGCTGAGAGGGTTTATAAATGAGTAACATGGAACCAGGAGATCTTAACAGTAATTCTGGAGCAGGCTACGCTTTATAAATCAGTATTTAATACTGTGCCAGCCCCGAGTACAGACTATTACAATGATATAAAAATGCATATTAAAAAGTTATGATCAAATTAATGTGCATGCCTTGTAGCTGTATTTCAAGTGCTAGAAACATGTCTGTGTAGTCATGAGAACAAAATAAGAAAAAAAGAAGGAAAACAAGAAATTAAAAAGAGAAACAAAGGCATTATCTGTATCTGGAGATAATGGCCTGCAAGAATACTGAAATGGCAAAGGTGGCCAAGTTAAGATCACGTCTTTTAAGGAAGTAACACTGAAGTGCTTTAATAGTTAAAAGGAGTTCAGAAAATACAAATGCCTCAGCTGAAGCCCGTGTGCCAGATTTTTATGCCGTGAACTCTTTTTATTCTTTTTTAACAACCAAGTTATAAACCCCTGACAGGCATTACTCAGAATAGCAAAAGCTGGCTGAAGCTTTAATTGCAGCCATATGAATGGTGCTGCTCTAAATAATGAACAAATCCTCATTTGAAGAGGAACAGGAGTACCATGGATGTGTTAAAAGATTTCTGAATGTGTTAGTTTACCTTAAAATAGCACCAGGGAAATGGTCAGATTTCTTTTATCCCCAGCTGCTGTTCAGGGGAGCAGCCCCTCGATGCCAATCCTTCCTAATGTATTTCCAGAAAATGTGTAACACCTGAACGTGCTGCCCACAAAAATCAATGTAAATGTCTGCATTGCTGTTAGATCAGGCTGCAAGGCCCTTCCTAAAGGAGAGAGGCCCAATTATGGAGCATAAATCCTCTCCTGAGCAGTGGGCAGTGCAAGGGCCAGTGTAAATGTGCTCTGTGGCCTGAGCTGCTGTGCAGCCCTGCACAATTCCTGTGGTGTGCAGAGGTTACCCAGGTCTTGCTGCAGAGGCACAGCCAGTCAAACAGCATCCACAGCTGCATGCCATTTTTCCTGAGGTCAGGAAGGTTGTGTTTAAAGTTCCCCATTGTGCCTGCTCCTTCAGTTCCTGCTGCTGCCCTCTGCAAGCAATTACCAAGCCAGGTTGTTGCTGGCAGCAGTCCTGTGGCACTGCATGAAAACTGGAAATCCACCCATTTGATTCCCTGCTCTGTGGTCAGGCAGCACCTTCAGCTTGTGCAGAAGAAAAGGCACCTTCACAACCATGGGGGAGAGGGAGAAATTGTCCTGTGTGAGCCTTCAGGCAGAGATTTCACCCTTTGTGGTCACATGAAGGGGGGGATGACATGGTTCCCAGGGACACCCCAACTCTCCCTACTGACCAGACACACTCCTCACTCATTCTTGAAAATATCATCATGCACAGCCTCAAAAACTCAAGCAATATCCTTTCCTGTGCTTCTGGGCTTTATCCCTGCTTTTTTTTTTTAACATACAAGGTAGAATAGTATGAGGTAAAAAAAAATGTCTGCATGAAAATGGCATTTACTGTGAGTTATAAATATACTGGTTTGACCTCTCTCTGAATATCAAATCAAGGAAGATTCAAAGGACATAGATAGCATGGGAATAATAATTTCATTTCAAGAAAATACCTTTACAATAAAATAAAAAAAAAGGACATATAACTCTCTAGGTCTATAATCTTGTCTTTTTTGATAATGGGAAGATGAATGAAGATCACTAGCAGGGGAAACATAAGGAAGCAGAGAAGAGAGATATGTCTACTGCAGCAAATTAACCTGTCAACCTTGTTTAAAAGGGTTATTTTTAAACTCTATTAGCTGCAGGTTTTCATAGTTGTTCAACATCTTCATATTCTTGTAGCACTACCCTATACAATGTAAGTGCATACACAGACTGCTGTGGATTCCCTGGTAATTTTAGTTTCTAACACTAACTATTGACTCCTGAAGTATGAGCAGTGAAGAACAGCAACAATTCCTGGCTTACTGACAAACTTCAGGAGATTTTTTAGTGATGAGTACAGTGACAATACCATAAAGGGAAAGAAAACTTCCCAGAGTCCATGTGCAGTAGAAATATAGTCACAGGAAGAATGGAAAACTGCACATGGCCTTCAGCCTTGAAGTCTCAGAGCTTGAAAAATAATTAAGACAGGACTTCCATCCCCAAACTTCAGTGCCACGAGGCAGTGTCTGATAACACAACATGCCCTGAGAGGCTGTGCCTGCCTGGGCAGCCCAGACACATCCAGGTGCCACCCTCCAGCCATGAGGGGCTGTGAAGGAGGGCTGGGGGGGAGCCTGTGCAGCCACACTGGGTGAAGAATCCTAGGGACAGGAGAAATCTTCCTGTGCCCTCTCCTGCCCCTGAGCATTAATAAGAGAGAGGAATGGGACACACAAGCCTAGCGTCTCCAGAAAAAATTCCCACTTGATACATTTGTGTCCTCAGCCATAAATAAATTAATAAAAGCCACCTTGTAGCTTACCCCCATTTCACCCCTCCCAGCTACAAAGCTGCAGCTATTGCCCAGGATCTGCTGTCCTGGCTCCAGCACACCCCAGTCACTCTCCTGGGACTCTGCTTTTCATCCTTATACCAGCTCTCAGAAACGAGGCTTCTGCCCAGTGCTGGGTGTTACTTTACCAAGGCCCTGCCACGGCACAGGAATGCTCAGGTAGAGCCAACTCTTTCTCTCTGAGCTCTGCTCTGTGCCCTCCACCCCCAGCCCAGGCTGCCCAGGCACTGACCTTGACTTTCTGTTGGTGATGGTAGATCTGCCAGGCGATGTGAACGTGCATAGCACACCACTTGCCAGGTTTCTGGAAAGACAAGACATGAATCAGTCACTTTCAAAAACCTGTGATGCTTTGTTCTGTTTCTAGAAGGAAATAGACCCTGAGCCCTGTCTATTCGGTCTGGGTTTGGTCTGGGGGATCCCCATGCCAAGACAACTGAAAGCAAAGGGTCTCCCTTCAGTGCCTTCCCTCGCCATCCTGCTGGAAAACCAGAAATGAAGAGACTTTGTCCCTTGCTAGGGAATTTATCCAGCTATCCATGAATTCTCCAGTTGGACACACTCCTGTAATCCTCTGATGCCACTGGCTGAGAGTGCAGCTTGTGCTGCTGAAAGCTGTGAAGCTGTGTCCCACTCAGCAGCTGGACTCCTCACAGCTGCACACTCAGGTCATTTCCACTGGCATTTCCACCAAAAGATGAAAATGGAAGTGGTTTAAAAGGTCACTCTGGTTTTCAAAATTCATCTGACTCCCTCATGTAATTGCTGGTCTGTCCCTCTGAGACTTCAGCTCATAAATGTACTGAAAATGCTGGAGATCACTCAATTCACTCTGTTTGGGGGGGTCTCTGCATCCTTCCTGTCCCCCCTGAGTCACAGGGAGGAGAGAGGGAGGCAAGAACCAGACTGCTTGTTAGGTCTCTTGGTTGAATTTGTACTCCATTTCCTGCACAGCTGAAAATTGTCTGAAAAAGACTCATTTGAGGAGATGCTTTCTCCAGTTTTGTTACTAAGGGGTGTGTGGTTACCTGCACAACTCCTGCAGATTTAAAAATTCTCACAGGAATTAAAGAGTCTCCTTAAGCTACTTGTGAATTAAATGTTTCACAAACTATGGCACATGGTCTGCCTTCTACTTCTAGGTGTGTATCAACCAATAACTGAATAATAAAAAAATAAACTCTATCTCATAGACATATTCCCCTAAACTCAAGCCTTTTGCTAATTTGCAAAAACTGGCTGTGCTAGTGATTTAGTAAGTTCACTAAATCAAAATCGAGACCTTTATCTTGATTATGCTGAAATATTAACAAAAACCCCTTTTGGATGAGTGACAGACTGAATCTGTAAATCCTTATTTTTAAAACATTCTGTGTTTTTTAGTGGATTGTCTGTCTAGAGTGGACAGTGAGATACCTTGGTGGGACACACCACACTGAATAACACTGAAAACCCACAGTAAAATAATAAAGCAAACTCGTTCAGAGTGCAGTGAAGTAACAGGGAATCACTGCCAGGATCTCTAGGATTTGCCTCAGGAAACCATGATGGAAGGATCATCAATATTTAACCTCGAGTATTCAAGTGAGGGGTTGCATGAGAAGAGCAAAGCTTCCAACTGAGAAACTGTGCCTTGTCCTTGAGTGATCAGGAGCTGCAGGAGTGCCTGTGCTCTCCCCAAAAGCAGGGCAGGACAGCCCAGGTGACACTTGGCAGCTCTGGTTTGGAATTATTCTGTGCTGCAACCCGGTGGGACTGAGCTGAGCCTGACAAACAGGAGCACAGGAAGATTTCTTACCCTCAACATGGGCCTGAACGGATCTGTCAACTGTGAAGAAGAAATGACAGCTTGGTTACACGCCTGTCACTCAAACAATTGCTCTAATTAACAAATCTGTATTGCTTCATTAAGAGACGAAATTAAAATGTTAGAATTTTACTTTCAAATGAAGCCCTTTTGGATAATAATTAGTCCTGAGCCTCCATCTCTGTGCTGTCCCCTCCCCCTGGCTGTGGCACCTGAGTGGTGACGAGCAGCTCCATCAGGCTCACACAGAGCTCTGGCTTCTGGCAGCAGCAGCAATTTGTTGATTTAATGCTAGAGAAGTGGCTGGTTAACTGCACTGATGGAGGCACAGATCTGTGCTTTGGGCAAACTCCTGCTCTCATCTTTCAGAGCTCCTCAGTTCATGGCAAAGCTGCATAATGGACAGGGCTTGATCCCACAGAGGGGCTGGGATGGCTGGGATGGGGTGTCAGCCATGCCCTGACAGCAGCAGTGTGTCCATCCACCAGCCAGGACTGGTGCCTCACTGCTGCCCGAGGTCTTCTCTGACATAAATGGGCTTTGCCTTAATTATTTTCACACTGAAACAGATGTTGATAAACAAGGCCCATATAAAAACCCAATTTCCTCATTTTTTTATTTTTGATGTGGCCTGTTGGGTTTGGGTTTTTTTTGGAGTACGTTATTTTCTTATTCCCCTTTTTTGCTCATATTTCATCAATAAATTCTGGGAAATAATTCAATTTATTGGGTACTGCTGATTTGTTTTGGATTTTCTGTTTTGAAATGCAATAGTAAAGGAGATTTATAGGTGCAGAAGGTACTTAGCAGACACAGTGATGGCACAATGCATCATCTTGAAATAATCGAAACTCACTCCCAGTTGAAAGAGAACATAAAGCTAAATGACTTCCTGATGGGAGGCTCTGGTTATCTCTGCACTTAGATAAACAAACAGAAATGTGGTTTCTTTTTGGTGTAAAGCTCAGTCTCAGCTCCACTGCTGAGCAACCCAAAGTACTGGAACTTGGCCCAACCCAAAGACAACAGCCCTGGAAGTTCAGCCATGCCACAGCTCGGAGTTTTAGGGAGACCTCCTCAGTGCTTTTGTCTGAGAGTTCTGCTAAAAATATTCCTGTGTGAAGTTCCTCATGAAAACAGAGTCCATGAATTCAAACAAACCCACAGGCAGAGAGACAAAGTGCTGAGGCAATAAATGCTCTTCACATCCGCTGGAACTCAGAAATCCAGAGGCACCGAGTGATCAATAAAGTGCACCGTATTTCACTGGGTAATCAATGCTACAGTAACCCAGGGAATAGCTGTTCTTACCCACATTAAAAACAATTACAGAGTAAAAACACAAATCTTGGGAAGCTTTGTACATTTTCTACATTGAATTGGACTGTTATGCCTTTAGCTCCTGGGGGGAGAGAGCTGCCAGCAAGGACAGAGCTCTGCCATTGCACAGGGGCAGTTTTATGTGTTCCCACAGAACTTCTGCAGCCCTCACAGATAAAACAGCTCAGACAGCTTTGGGTTTAGGGTGTTAATTTGGACATACTGAGGATAGCAGCTCTAGCATTCAAGGTTTTCAAGGGGAACAGATTTACTTGAGAAAAAGGAAACAATTTTTACAGACCCGTGGATCTTTCTGTAGAAGGGTATGTGGGACCGTTCCAGGTCTGGCTGCAACATCAATAGGATTGGAAGTCTGGAAATTTCACAAGGAGAGACAACATTAATGAGCTGCACAACAGTAACAATGCCTACAAGCAACAGAATGTGCAAAATAATAGTTCTTTATTGTTACATTGTCTAAGCAATGGAGATAAACTTTTTATAAATGAAAGGAGAACTATTACAATCCACTCAGTAATAGGAGTATTATCATCTCCCTATCCACACTTTGATTGTCCACCAACTTCCCATTACTTTCATCAAAATCACTGAGGGAACAGTGACTGTGTGAACTGGAAAATCTTCTAATGTTCCTGATTAGGAACACATTTATGACACAACATCTGAAGCAGTATTTGGAGGACTCAGCCCCTGCTCTGCTGATTATCAGTCATGCACTCAGCACACAGAGCATCACTGCCCAAGGACCTCAACTCCATCCACAGGGACTGCCACAATATGGATATCAGAAAACATCCAGTTGGAAAAAATTAAAGATTTCCCCATTATTTGAATGTAAATAGTCAGCTAATAAAATGCAGCTTTGTGGGGAAAAAACCCTCCAAACAAAAAACCCTAACTCCCCTAAATTTAGACAGAGCTTGTTCCTATGTCATAATGAAGAAAATAAAGTTAGCTCCAGCATAACTAACAATTAAATAAGAGACTTGTTAACAGTCTGATTACCATACAGATGAAGAATCCCACTAATGAATTGCAATTTACATATTCAGTCATTAGAGTGGATGGGCCAATTTAAGGAAGAAGGTGTCTCCTCTGCAGAAATTCCAGTCCTGATTTCAGTCTTTAGCTGCAAATACAGACTGACTTCCTCCCACTGATAAATAAAGAGTGACTCCATGAAAACAAAAGAGAAAAGCCCTGGACTTGCCACATCTCTCTCTCCCAGCTATTGCCTACGAGGAGAGCCAAATCAGTGCTCTGCACTGTGCTGGAGCTGGGAGGTAATTATGGAAATGAGTAAACAATAATGAGCACCATTTCTTAAAGTCCTGATTCTTACATGACCTTTCATTAATGCACACTATCTCAGAACTAATTATATTGCTTCTCAAGTTAACTATGCCTTTATTTTTT
>VZTR01028852.1:765827-797760 GCA_013400775.1 Chaetops frenatus | reverse complement strand
GGGGCAGCGGCCCTCGGGCGGTGGCTGCAGCGGCGGCGGCGTCGCCTGAGGGCGGGGGTCTTTAGGCACCACAGGCTCAAGTATTGGGTCTTTGCTGCTGTCCTGGCTCTTCTCCTGGCTCCTTTCTAGTCCTGATATTTTGGGGACAGCTGGGCCCCGAGCACCAGGGTCGTCATTGTCAGCAAGGGCACCAACTCCCACCTCTTTATCTGCAACAACAACAAGAGGGAGAGAAAATGGTTAAACGTGAGACAGACAGGCCAACCCAAAGCCACCTGCGCTCCGGGCAGCTCCATTTTGTTTCCATCAAGAACCGTCCAGCAGAATGTGAAACTGAATTAAATCCATCTGCTCCGGTAACTCTCCTCCACCATGTGGCAGAGAATACAGACCCTGTTCTCCAGTGTTGTTACTCATCACCACTCCCTCACTGTGGGAACTGACTCACTGAGGGAGCTCTGGGCCTTCTCACAGAATGGTTAAGGTTGGAAAAGATCTTAAAGACCACCTCGTGTTTACCCCTAAATCATGTCTTCAAGTACCACATTCACACGTTTTTGCAACACTTCCAGGGTTGTTGACTGCACCACTGCCCCGGGCAGCTGTGTCAGGGACTGACTACCATTTCCATAGGGAAATTCCTGCTGCTGTCCTGCAGGACCTACTTTAATCACTTCTGGGGTATCTGTAACAGACATAGAGGCTCCACCAACTTGGGTTGGACGATTGTGGGGGCAAGAGAGGGATTCCAGAGGGATAAAAACAATTACTCTGCCATAAACCCAAGGCCTATCAACTGCAATAACCTGCAGGTTCCAAGTGAAGAAAACTTTGCTTGCATTAACTCCTTGGATCAATTCTCTTTGATCAAACATTATTAGAAGTTAGACAGACTGTAATCCACTCATGTGTTAAGGCAGGTCACCAAGGAGGAGAGAAATGAGCAACAGTTTGTTCAGGAGTAGGTGGATCTGTGTTCCCAGTCCTTATGGGTGTAGGAGTTACAAGTTTTTGGGTTTGTTGGGTTGTTTTTACACAATGGCTTTGAGGACTCGGGCTTGTCACTAGAAATCCCTGACTACATGGCTCTAGCAGGTGGTCTGGAAATCCTGCAGAGGTGATATTTCTAATTCTACAGGAACACCTTCCAGTCAGTGCATTCATTAAATCCTTTCCTTAGGTATTTTTAGCCTCTCTCATGTGTCACATTTATTCAGCACAGCTCAGTGCTGGGGATCTGCTCCTCCTCCTTGGGAGAAAAGGGCTGGGAATTCCACTGTCTCCTGGGTGTTCCCTGGTGCTGCTCACAGCCCCACTGCACAGCCTCCGAGTATCACCCCTGTGAGTCTGCACTTGCAAGATGCTGCTGGCAGTAAAATAAATGTTATTCCCAAAGTCTCCCAGCAGCCGTGCCCGTGGGTTCTCCCCCACCCAGTGTGACACCAGTGCACCCACACTGTGCCTCAGCCCAGCTGTGCAGGAGAGCCAGCACACACAGCCCTGCCTGCTGATAACCATGAGGGATAAATCAGAACCAGTTCTCCAGCCCACTGTATCTATTTGGGGAGTTGAAATCCCCCCTCAGTGATAAACACCACCAATCACAGGTTCGGTGAGGAGGGCTCCAGTCCTCATCAGCAGCACTTCAAGGTCACACAGACAAGATTGCTCTTTTCCTACCCTGATTGACTGGCTCAGTGCAAGAACTCTGGGGGAAAAATCCCTTAATGTCACTGTGACACAGACAACCCAACTTCCTGAGATTGTTTATCATCAGAGGAATTCATCTCCGCCCAACAGCTAAGCAAGCACCAAGCTAACTTTATTTGCTGGCTGTCTCCACACTCTGCTTTGGATAAAGGGGAATTACTGCACTGGGATTCAGGAGAGCAGTGACTCTGATGTAACTTCCATGCTGACACAGGCTCCCCTTTTTGGGTTGATATTACATCCAGCAACAGCCAGTATTCCACTGAAAAAGGAATCAAGTCAGAATTCGATACTGAGGACTGAGGAACATTGGCATTTCCCAGACAGGAAATGCAGCTTTCATTATCTTCCATTCCTGTGCCTTTGACATGCCTTAAATCTCAAATTCCTCTGTTTTTCACTCAAAACACAGAACTCTTCCCCTCCATGTGACTTTCTGTGACTATCTGTGACTATCACTGGCTTGGCTCCATCACACCAGGGAGCAGCCAAGGCCACCCTGGGGACAGCTGTAGGTAACCCAGGTGACTCAGGTGACCCAGAGAGACTCTGCAGCTGGGAGGGCCAGCAAACACTTCCCTCTGGAGACATGGATTTGTATAACAAATACAGGCAACATGCAGCTTTCCATCACTGTGTCTCTTCCTAACACGCAAACCACTAAAATTGGACCAAACTCTGCATTCTGGCTCCTTTGACCCATCTGAGTGGTCCCTAAGAGTCAAAACTTGGCCAGTTGGGAACATCACAGCCACAGGAACAGCCCAGCTGTTCTCCACTGACAAAAAGGCCTTGTTGGAATTTGCCAGATGTGACATTCCCAGAGATTCATCAATGCAGAACCCTCTCATTGTGCCTGGCTGCAGATGGGTTCAGCATGTCTGGGAGCACCAAAGAGCACAGGAGGTGCCAAGAGCCAGCACAGGGTGTCCCATGGCCACCCCCAGCCCAGCCAGTCCCAAGTGTCCTGGGCATCCCTGACCTGAGGCACCTGGGGAATGAAATCCCCTTAGGGACATCCTTGCATAGGGATGTCAAACTTACAGTGGCCAAACTTTTTTTCTAAACATAAAATCATCCAACTTTTCCATGTCCAGGTGTGAGACAGCCAGGTCTGGAGTGTCATCCAGAAATGAGGCTGTACCAAATCCTGTCCCTCTTCCTTCCGCCTGCATTTGGATTCAGCCTCTCCACGCCTGGCCTCTGAGATCAACTCAGAACCAGCACTAAATTGTCCACTTTGATGAAAGGAAAGTTTAGAATTAAGCTCAAAGTCCTTATTCCACAAGTGGGAAAATTATAGGAGTTTTCAGTGTTCTGCAGCATTATCTTTGGGACTGAGCATTCAGCCTACCAAGGAAATATTTTATAGCACCATTGAATTTAAAAATAGTATTAATCTTCTTTCACTGCTTTGGTAAGTTGACAACACTGTATCTGCCTAACTCAAATTTTCTCCAAACTTCATAATGAAAGATAAAATCCCAGATCTTTCAAACCCATTTTCTCCAGCTTTACCATGGATAAGTGAGGAGTTGGTACAAACTGTCAGAACCAATAGAAACCCCCAGGACATCTCTGGAGTCCTGGAATGCAGGACACATCTGCCCCACAGACCACCAGCTCTTTACAAGCACTTTACAAGGCTTGAAATAATTAATCAGATTGCAGCCCTGATTGTCCATTTCATATTGATTAGACGTTGGCCAGTGCAGTATCTGGATAGGGAGAGGCAGGTGCCAGGAGCTGTTAGTGCCAGGAGGGAGGAGGTTGTGGGTGCAGCAGCCAACACACATCAAACAGGCCCCTGAGCAGCTCAGCTGTTGTACTGGATACACGTAATTTGCTAAAAACAATTTCTCATTTTTAGCACACAGTCATCTTTCATCCTAATTTCCAAGGACACTAACAAAGCATTTGATTATGCAAATGAAGAACAAGCCTTCGAAAGCACAGTTCCTTGCAGCTCTTGTCATCTGCTGATAGCAATTACTCTACAGTGAGCAGGTATTTAGCACAAGTGAGCAGCAAGGCTGGTGACACACTTTGTATTTAATTATAAAACAGAGAAGAAAATCATTCAGGACAAAATATTTTGCTACCTCCTGTTAAAAATGTTTATCCTCTGCACTGAAAGGGATTTAATTGTCAACAATGAAGTTGCAGATCAATGAAAAGGAGCACTTAGTGGGATTGCACAAGATGTTGACAATTCTTCAGTCATTGAGCTGCTTCTGGCCTTGATTTGAGAGTGCAGAGTCCTCCAATACTGCACAGGAAACAATTTATTTCATCCAGCTGTTAAACAGAACATACTCCATAAATGTAACTCCTAGAGCTGTACACTGGGAGCCTTTGACAGCACTTATTTAATTTTTTTTAAAATAAGCACCTCTTGATTTAGCACAAAGGAATGGGATAAAGCTTTCTAGAGAGAAATGAAGAAGGGAATATCCAAACAAGTAGGAAGGAGCTGCAGGGAGGTTGTAACGACCTCACAGACCCTGCAAGAACTCAATTCTCTGGAATTGTGGTAACAACCACAGCCTTGTTATGTGCTAAATCTCAAGTGTTATAGAATCCCAAAATGGGGTGGGTTGGAAGGGACTTTAAATCTGATCCATTCCCACCCCTGCCATGGGCAGGGACACCTTCCTCTATCCCAGGCTGCTCCAAACCCCAGTGTCCAGCCTGGCCTTGGACACTGCCAGGGATCCAGGGGCAGCCACAGCTTCTCTGGGCACCCTGTGCCAGGGCCTGCCCACCCTCACAGGGTGAAATTTCTCCCCAATATCCCATCCATCCCTGCCCTCTGGCAGTGGGAAGCCATTCCCTGTGTCCTGTCCCTCCACCCTTTGTCCAAAGCCCTTCTCTGCCTTCCCCTCTCCTCTTTTGGCTGTTACAGGAACCCTGTGACCCCTCGGTGTGCAGAGCAGAAGGGTGGGAGAACCCAGAGTAAATGAGGTGCCAGTACAAGACAATAATCAACTAAAACCAGAAAACACAGCAAGGCTTGATAATTTTCTCCAATTATCAACAATAGCATCACCTCAGCACAGGGTTAACCCCATCACAGGACAAGGGGAGGAAAATATCTTGAGTTTATCCATCTCCCTCCCTTCCTTGCTATTGATTTGCCTTGGCTACAGACCCACGATACTCCCCCAAATGCCCATGACACCTGCTCATCCCACTTGTGTGTGACAGGATTACTTGAATGAGCTTGAACAAAACCAGCTTTCAAAAGCAGCTTGAAAGGTATAACCCTATGAGCACGGATCGAATGTAACCTGACAGCTCAGTTTAATACACCAAGGACCACAAAGATGTGTGTGATATGTTTATACAGCAAAATAACACATCTATTCCCCCTGAGAGGTGTCACGCTCTCAGCTCACCAGCCACACAGCCTTTGTGGATTTGTTCTTTAGAGCCAAAGAATTTCTGATTTTAAAGGCATGATGCCAATATAAGCAGAGAGCTTAAAAACTCTTGCTAACACTAAGGTGAAGCTCAGCGTGACCATGAGAATTCCCATTTTTAATTATAATTATTTCAGCTCATTGGTGTCTACAAGGAAACTTAGCTGAGCTTCCACATCCCAGCTCCCCCATCAGGGTCACTTTACACTTTTCTTATGCTTGGCACTATTTTCCTTGTGTTTCCAAGGCAGCAGAGAAAAAGATGGATATTAGAGAATCACAGAGTCATTAGGGTTAGAAAAGCTCTCTAAGATCATTGAGTCCAGCACTGCCAAGGCCACCACTAACCCATGTCCCCAAATGCCAGATCTCCACACCTTTTAATTCCCTCCAGGGGTGCTGACTCCACCACTGCCCTGGGCAGCTGTGCCAGGGCTTACCCAACCATCTGCTCCAACTGCCCAGGAAGGATTCTTCTGGTCTGGGTTGTAGCAATAAATGCAGAAATGAGATTTCATTGTTTCTGGTCAACAAGGGGTCACATTGAATGTGTTAATTATACGTGTCCAGTAACACCCAGCTCTTTGCAAATTGTCTGAATTTCTTGGCACCTGAAAGCGAAATTCAAGCAAAGGTACAAAGTCAGTGTGAAGGTCCTTGTGAGCCACTCTTCACTCCTGAGGCAGATGTTGATCATGGAAGCTCCAACTGAAGTGTTTCATCCCAGAGTCACGGATCCTCTGTGCCCTGCCCACACAGTTCACTAAAAACACCCTGTAAAAGTGGCTTTGCACATCACCACGAGCAGTGCTCACCTTCAGGACACACCAACTGACCTGTCCATAGTGAAAACAGCCGAGCAGCAGGTCAGGGGGGGTTTGTTCTGAAGGAGAAGCTGCCAGAGAGGCTGGGCACATCCTGAACACACCAGCAGGAATCACTGGGCTCACAGCAGACACAGCACCTCCAGCTCAGTTCAGCCCAGAGCCTCACTCAAAAATCTGAATATCCACAATAAATGGTGAGCAACAAAGACCAGATTAAAGTCAGATGTGCCCCACACTGTCCCTGGGATGTGGTTAATGAGCTGGCAGGACACAGGGCTGGCACAGCAGTGTCCCACATGCAGAGGGGACACCGACACAGGGGCACAACCTCTGAGGCTGAGGGTGGCCCCAGGCACGGGGATTTTCTACCCAAACTGCAATCATTAGCCTGTGTATTATTCATAATAGCATTTGAAAAATGCCCTGTGCTCCTTACTTTAATTTTGATTCATGTTGTGCCTTGCTGCTGAGGCGAATTATTATCCAGCAATGGTGCATTCAAAGCCTCCAGCCTCACGGGCAGGACTGTGCGGTGTTGTCTCCATGTGACAGGGAACTGTAATTCTAAAAGGATTAAAAGTTTACCAGCACAGCCATGTAAAGTAGAAAATGAATTGTTCACTCTTCTCATCTCTGTTTGGAAATTAGATTACAGGCTCCAAGTGAGCTGAAATACAGAATGAGGCAAATCTTTGTGATTAGCTCACAGGTGGCCAGAGAGCCTTTCTGTTCCTCAGAGCCTGGCAGATTCCCATTAGCTGCAATAATAAAAGAATGTGTACTTATCCCTCAGCCCAAAGCCTGCCCTGTGCCAGCATGGCTACCTGCTGTGCTAATCCTCAGAGCCAATACCATCATCCCCAGTTGTGAGCTCTGAGGTTTGCTCAGCTGTCAGTCGGGATATTTGGGGTGGGTGGCTCATTCCTGCCCAGCCCTGGGGCCCCACTGCACCCTCAGCTCTGGGGAGGAATTGGGGTGCTCACCCTGCCCAGCCCCACACTGGCAGCAGCTGTTTCCCAGCACTGAGAGCAAAGGGTCTTTATACAGATAATCAATATGTACCATCGACCTCCAGTGTTTCAATAAACAAACCTGGCTTCACATTCATGTTCTCTCTGCAGAAGGCACTGTGTGAGTGTCAGTACAGCAAAGCCCAGCACATTTTAGCAGAAACCAGGGCTCTCAAGTGGTGCAGAAGATCAGTGGTTCATTCCACCTGGGATTTGGTCCTCACTCCCCCCCAGCTGCAGATGCAGTGGGACAATGGGAGCCTCTCACTCAGCCACAACCCACACACAAGGAAACCTCTCCAAGCCCTCCCAGCAAGAGGCTGGTTCATGTAAGGAACCCTGAGGGCTTCTTCCTCTGGCAAACTGATATCCCAGCTGCCAGAACTGTGATAACTTTTCTATTATTTCTGTAAACAGCTAATAATCCTCTGAACCCTCCTAAGCTCTTTACCTTAACATTACCTTCAACCAGGGAGCTCTACAACTCAACTTACAATTTTCTTTTCTTCCTTTTATAGAATCACTGAACCATTAAAGTTGGAAAAGGCCTCCAGAGACCATCAACTCCAAACTTTGACTTCCATGCACACAAAACCACAACACGAAGTGCTACATCCTCTTGTTTTTTGAACCCTTCCAGGGATGGGGACTCCACCACTGCCCTGGGCAGCCTCTGCCAGTGTTAAACCACTCCTTCAGAGAAGAATTTTTTTCCTAATATCCAACCTGAATTTTACTTGGAATGTGTTAAGCAGGGAGATGGGGACCCATTTCCTTATTCCCACACTACCAATTCAACAAAATATTTCAAGTTATCTTAATAATATCCCATCTAAACCTACCCTCTTTCAGCTTAAAAGCAAGAAAAAAGGCCATTTCCCTAACTGTTTTGGTTTCCAAGGAGCAGAGGCAGGAGGTGACAGGTCTGATCCAAACATCCTAAAATCCATGGGGCTGCAGGTGGCAGTGTCCAACAGAAAGTTCAATTTCTCGTGAATTATGAATAGCCCCCACCTGTGGCATGAAATATCCATCCTGGAGTGAGGGGAACCTTGACAAATAACATTGATTAAGTTTAAGAAAAATACTTTAAAATAGTGAAAAAAACTCCAGACACTTTCCGTTTTATAGTATTTTCAATTCTTTTCACAAAGGGAGGTAAAACTAAACCCAAGCATTTACCGGGTGCTTGAAGACCAAATCAAGCACATATGATGTTTCAACAGCAGCCCAGTGAAATAATCAATAACCTCCAATTCCAGTTATTGACTTTTGCACACCCTTGCAGGCATGAGACTCCAGATGAAGGCACAAGAATCGCCAGATTGTTCAATTTGCTCTCACTCTGATATTTCACACTGACGTTTTTATGATGGTGTGTGGAAGCTTCTTGGAGAGAAGCTCCTGAAAGTCCAAGTGGACTTTAGCTCCCCAAATTCCCTCTTTTGCTTCATTTCGGGAACCAGGGCTGCTTTATGCATAATGGAAATATGAAGTATTTCCCTCTCTCTATTTTGTCCTCTCTTACAGCTTGAAGGAACTTCAGGAAGAAAGACACCTTCTGTTTAATCATACCAGAATTACAGAAAATTACACATCTATAAACTGCATTAGCATGGAAAAAAAGTGCCTTTGTGTGCCCCAGAGACCTCCCTGCAGTGTGGGATTGGCTTCTCTGGCACCCCATCTTGTCTTTTTATGAGACTGCTTTGATAATATAATTCTGCACTCTCTAACAGCCACAATAACAACTTGTTTTGGATCACTGTGAACCAGCAAGAGCTCATTAAGTCTTAGAGAATGTTTGCAGCTATTTTGGCACAGGGGTGATTTGTTATGACATGGGAAAGCTCCATTATTTCACCAGGTTTAATAGGTAATAGATATGCCCAAGCACATCCTCCTTGCAAGGCTACGAGGAGCTTTTAGCAATAACCCTCGAGGATGTATTGGGCAAACTCATCTTGCAACATCTTCAAATATATAGAGAAAATGATGTGAACTATGGAAAATCACCGTGATTCAGGGACAGTGCACTAGACTAGAAGATTAAAGTTCTGCTCCAGCTCCCTCAAGACGCAGTTAGGTCAGTGCTTGGCCCTGTTTCCTTTTCCAGGATTTAGATGATGAGCTTTCCAGGGCAGGGGCTGATGTAAAACAAGAATCAGCTCTTGCTTAAGGCCTCTTTGTATTCATTTCATGAGCATAATAATAAGGATTAAAAAAAAAGGTCAAATTCAAGCTTGGCAGAATGCCACTCCTCACTGTGGTTCAAAGAAAGCATTTGAGTAAGTAAATGCAAGATACAATAATTTATTTCCTTGCACTACTCCCTGTTGTGTTTGAGATGTTTGAGAAGCACCTTGCTGGGTTTTTTCCCCTTTCCTGTGAAGCTGACAGCCATGAGCATTCAACAATCATGTCCTGAGCTCATGTACCTGGTTTTCCATAGGGCCCTGACAACCACTGATACATAAAATCATATGTAATCCTTGCATAACATGCAGAAGGCTGAAACTGTACTGATCCCCAGTGCAGCAAAGCAAATACAGAGAAAATCAATATAAATACATGGAAAATCAACATAAATACACAGAAAATACACAGAAAATCACATGGGCCCATGAACACTTGGAAAGAAATTATTGTGAGCTTTGTTCAACCCAAGACCAGCCCAGTGTGAGACACACATTTATCCCCCACGTGTGTGCACATACTTGCACACCTGTGCACAGGTACACACATACACAGCTGTGGCCACTGGCCCTGTGGGGAGGATTTATTTTAATTGTCATCAAGGCAAGGCTGGCAAATGGATTCTGGGGGAAGGAGGGAGGAAAGCACATGCAAATGGTTCTGGTTGCAGGTTGGGACCCACACTTGGCTCCTCACCCTCCACGTCTGGAGGGATCCAACCCCTTCTGCTCCTGGGAGGTGCCAAACCTGACATTTGTGTTGGAAGCTCTCCAGCACTCACTTTGAGCTTCCTAAAGTTTGTTTCTGACAAGAAGGGGAAAAAATTCCTGTTTAACATTTACCAGCTACCACTAGTTTTACTGGAAACTGTTGAAAACGTTCAACAGCTCGTCTTGGGGAGGGCTGAGGTCATGTCACGATGAACACATGAAGTGTTTCTCTAAGTTACTCTTCTTCAAGCAAGGCTGAAAAATGAACTCTAGACAGAAAGTGGGTTTAGAGATAAACAGAACGTTTTAGGTGACACAAAACTCTGTGGCCCAGGAAATAAGTACAGGAGGAGATCACAGAACACCAGAATGGTTTGGGTTGGAGGCACCTTAAAGCCCATCCAGTGCCACCCCCTGCCATGGGCAGGGACACCTGCCACTGTCCCAGGCTGCTCCAAGCCCTGTCCCACCTGGCCTAGAACACTTGCAGGGATGGGGCAGCCTCAGCTGCTCTGGGCACTCTGTGCCAGGGCCTCCCCACCCTCCCCAAGGAACAATTCCATCCCAATATCCCATCCCTCCCTGCCCTCTGGCAGTGGGGAGCCATTCCCTGTGTCCTGTCCCTCCATCCCTTGTCCAAAGTCTCTCTCCAGCTCTCCTGTGGCTCCCTGTGAGGGAGGACTCTGCAGGCTCTGGTCACTGCTGGGGACACACAAGTGACTCCAACAAAGCCCAGTGTGTGCCCCCTCCTCTCCCACATGACTCCATCCGTTCAATGGCCATTTCACAACTCATTTCTGGACTCAAAATCCCTCTCCTTCCTCCTCCCTGCTCTACACACCACCAGGCTGGAGCTCCTTCTCCACAGAGTTCCTTCCTCGGTGCCATCGTGGCACAAACTCACCCAGCACAGAGCACACACCGGTCTAATTCTCCCTCCTGCACAAAGACCAGATTAGCTCTAAATTAAACACTCTTGTTTCTTAAATTTCCTCCTTGTCATGATGCCATGGGAAGCTCTTAATCTGAGAAAAGAGCCTGAGGACATCCCGATGCCTCCTTGTGAAGAGAGAAAGCAGCCCACAATGCCAAGATAAAGCTGGGGTATTAAACTAATCCCGACCTGGGGATGTGCCTGCAGCAGGGCCGGTGGCTGCAGCTGGGATTTGGTGAGTGGCCTCCCCCACTCTGGAAGGACTCGTGACACACTTGTGCAAGTTATCAGCTGTGGAGAAATCAACTCAGCTCGTGATTTAGCCACAGGAGCCCAGGGGTAATGGATGCAGCCCACGCTGGCTGTGCTGGGGCCCTTTGTGGCAGCCCACGGCCACTGGAGCCAGCTCTGCAGAGGGGAGACTGCACAGGAGAGATGGAGCATCCCAAACCACGACCTCTTCCACGGGTGAAGTGGCAGCCAAACGTGCAGGTGCTCCCCAGTGTGCTGGCTGGAGAGGTGACAGCTCCCTCAGATGTGACTCTGGCCTGGCAGTGCCTGGAGCACTCTGGGAGCCGCCTGCAGCTCAGCTTCCACCCCCTCTCCAGGCTGCCAGGATTAAAGCTGCTCTACCCAACAGAAAGTAAAAATCTCCCTAAACTTGAATGAAACAGCAAAGCCTTTGCTCCCAGCCAAAGGCCAGAGCACATTTATGAAGCAACTGATCTTCTTTTCAGCCTTGTCATCCTGCAGCCTGGGGAGAGCACAGGCACTTTGCTTGACCCAAGTGAAACCCACAGTGGCACATCCAGCTTGGTTCACCTCTCCTCTGCTCCACACAGCCACAAACACTGCAAGGGACTCGATTCCTGCCCAACTCCCCATGGACAGCACAGCCTTGCAGAGATCCATCCAGGGATCACAGGGACCAGCAGGATCTGCTGGGGGAGGGCAGGTTACCTCCCTCCCTGCACACAAACCTTCTCTGTATCACCTACAGACAGCTCAAAGCAGCGTTTGCAAAACCAGGTTAAATATCAGTGCATGACATCAAGCACTGGTTCTCTAATTTTAAAGGAAAGGAAAATTTTCCCCTGAATGTCTCTTTAAAGATTTTCCAACAGCTTACACACAAAGCATTTAGACACTTTAATTTCCACTCCAATATGAATACTCTAACCCCAACTGAAACTTATTAAAAATTAAATTCTTGTATTAAGTTTAAGATGCGTCTCTTTTCTCCCCAGGTCCCATTAAACACTCTCCCTACACACAGTTTAGAAGACAGAAGAGATCCTAGAGAATATTTACAAAGAGAACAAAACCCCCTGAGGGTTTTTATGTTACAACATTAATCTATTTTAATCACACAGCAGATTAAAAACAAACAACATTAAACGGTTCTGCAAAGTACCGACCAAAAGCCTATCTTTGTTGCACAAAAAAAAACCTCAGGAAAAAAAATAAAATGCTTGGAAATAGGGTTATTATGGTGTTCCACAGAGACAGAGCACAGCAAAATCAAGACTGAGCCACAGAGCTACTGGTGGAGAGAAGATGAAAGAAACTCAGAGTGGGTTGGGTTGGAAGGGACCTTAAATCCCATCCAGTGCCACCCCTGCCACTGTCCCAGACTACTCCAAACCCTGTCCAGCCTGGCCTTGGGCACTTTCAGGGATGCAGGGGCAGCCACAGCTTCTCTGGGCAACCCATTCTGTCATTCCCTCTGCAGTTATTTCTAGCATTAATCTTGGTCACTCTGATGTCCTCACTATTTCCTCCAGGGCAGTCCCAGCCCTGTTCTCACACCGTGCCCTTTCCCAGGTGTGAGCATCCCCTGGCCCCCTGCAAACCCTGACTTCAGCTGCTTTTGGGGGATGGAGCCCAAGGAGCACAGCCTGTTCCTCAGGGCTTGCCTTGAGCAGCTGCTCTGAACAACAGCTCTGCTTTCTATCCCAGCCTCTAAGATTTTATTCAGCCTTTAATTATTTACATCTGTTTGAACAGTTTCAGTGCACTGAACTAAAATATCTATTGAGCTGTCCACAGGTCATTCCCCTGAATCATCCCAGTGCATTCAGAGACTGTTCATGGATAGCTGACTCCTCCAGAAGCTCCATCTCACTGGTGCTAACACAGGACCTCCTCTGCTGCTGCTGGGGCTGGCAGTGGCCTGGAGATCTCCTTCTGATGCTCAGGGCTGTTTTTTCTCATCTTGAATAACCCAAATCATTGTGCTTTTGTAATTTAGTTTGTCATCTCCCTGCCCACAGACTCCTGATGAAGAACAGCAGCATTCTCTGAGATGGTGCTGCATCCCAGATCAGATCCACACAGACAAATCTTTCCAACAGTTACAAGCAAACGTGCTCCACCACAGTTTTATAACCACCTTTGCCCAGCAGACACTGGATAGGAGCAGTTATGCTGGAGCTCGAAATTATCTAGAGAAACCACAAAGAAAAAAAGAATTGTTCTTGTTCAAAGGCAAGGAGCTGTTAAAATTCCCTGAAACAAGTGGAAGCATTTCATAGGGATGCTCCAATAATACAGGGTGCTCTAGGCAGCCCTTTTATCTCAACACTGCCAACTCAGCTGCCAAAGCAACTGAAACCTTCAAGGGAATGATTTGTGTGGTTACTCCAGATTTACCAGGAGATACAGCTCACACTAAACAGCAGTGGGAGCAGCTACAGTTGTTTCTGGCAGCATCACACTGGGTGTGGAGGGGGAAAACGCAGGGGGTTCTGCACAACAGCCATATTAAAATCTTCCACTGTGTTTATTCAGTGGATTTACTACGTGGTGCAATCTCTGACAGGATTTGATTACTTCATCCCAACATTGTTTCTTCCCAAACCAGCTGCTGCAATGGATAATCCATATTCACCCATGAAGGTCAAAGGGGAGGAAGGAGCAACCCCTGCCCCCTCACTGCACTTTGGGGTGTCTGTGTCGAGGCTGGGAGCAGGGAGGGAGCACTGCAATCCTGCTGCCCTGCCCGGGGGAGATCCACCTCCCTTGCTCTCCAGGACCAAGCACTGACACACAGCCCAGGAAAACACTCCTAGAGCCTGTCAGAGCACGTGCAGCACACAGAGGAGCCTGGAAATGATTTCATGGCAGAGACATGGAGTGACACAGGTGAGGGACACCAGGGAGCAACCAGGCCTTGGGAGAAGGACCAAAGCAGTTGTGGCCACAGCAGGAACACAGGCACAGTCCCAGACATGGGACAAATGCACAGGACAGGGAGGATGACACGAGGACTCCACTGAACTGATGGCAAATATGCACAAGGTGTAAATCTCTGCCTCGGTGAGATCACAGAATCCCATGATGGACTGTGTTGGAAGGGACCTCAGAGACCAACTTATCCCAACCTGCCATGGGCAGGGACACCTCCCACTGTCCCAGGCTGCTCCAAGCCCTGTCCAGCCTGGCCTTGGGCACTGCCAGGGATCCAGGGGCAGCCACAGCTGCTCTGGGCACCCTGTGCCAGGGCCTCCCCACCCTCACAGCAACCTACTTATTCCTACCTCCCACCTAAACCCACTCTCTGTCTGTTTGAAGACATTCTCCTTTGTCCTGTCTCTCCAGACCCTTGTAAATAAACTCTTTACATCTTTGTTGTAGGCTCCCTTCAGGCACTGGAAGGTCACAATTAGGAGACCCTTCACTGCTCTTACAGCTTGACAAAACTTTGTAGTGTTTCCAGTCTCAAGTATAAAACCCAGCACAAGTCAATGGCCCTCTTAGGAACCTGCTTTAAAAACCAGAGGATGTATATTCAAGGCTTTCTTTATTTGCATTGCACTTTTTAGCCTCATGAAAGGGAATGCCTTTCACATAATGGTATTACTTCAGGATCTAACATAACAACAAAAAAAGATGATGAGACTTTTGATAATATCATGAAAGGCAGTAATGCTGCATCTTATTACCACTCCATGGTAATTCAGCTTCTCTTAGTAGTGGTAAGGGCCTCTCTAACAGCAGACAAGAGCTGTTTTTGTGCTCTGCTAATGATGCAGGAGATGGTTCCAGGGCCACACACTTGCCAGGTGACATTATCTCTGCATTTTACAGGTTTTCACAGTAAAAAGTCACTCTTCAAAATCATATGCAATAATATTATGAACGAACTTTAAGCTGCTTAAGTAACCATCAATTCACAAAAGGAAGAAATGAAGTAGCTGTGCCATGGTGAATAGATGGTGTAAAAGTGTGTCAGTGCCACCCTCAGTAGCTGAATCTCTGCCCTTTTACCTGCTTGAACCTGCATGGGCACCATTCCCACACCTGGATTTGAACCAGCTGTTACAGCCAGGAGACATCAGCTTTAAAAAATACCAGTAAATACTTTGGGATGATAAATGCTCAGCTCCATGTTTATCCAAGCTCCTGGCCCTCCACCTTTGAGTCACAGAACCACAGAATCACTAAGGTTGGAAAAGACCTCTAAGATCATTGAGTCCAATCACTAAAAAAAGAAAAATTACTTTCCCCTGACATCCCTTCTCACACCACAGTGTGAGCACAGGGTCCACTTCCCATCCTGATCCTTTACCCTTCCAAAGGTACCCACCCATTGAACAGCTCCAAAGGATCCCCCAACACCACGTGTGAGTGAGTGTGGATTCAATACCAACTCAAAAGGAAAAGCAGCAGCAACACAAGGGTGAGATCTCAGCACTCTCACAGTCAAAGGAGTTCTGGATATCAGGAATGACAACAGAGCAGCTCATTGAATAAAAGCTATTCAGGGAGAAGTATTTCACCCAAATAAGTGCAATGATTATTGGTTGCAATACCTGATACACAAGAAACACAACAAAGAAAAACAGAGTAAGAAAAACATACTTTCTCCACCTGTGCTATTTTATTGAAATTTAATTTTCAAGGGATTCTTGATGCCAGCTTTTTCCCACACCAGTTTGCAGTCAGGCATCATTAAGTCTGGGAGCTGGGGCTGGGCTACTGTGTATGGCCTCCTCTTTGCTAAACAACTCCTGTCCCACACTAAAAAACCAAAATTACTCTGACTAAAAGGAACACAGAGCTGGTGGAGGGTGTAACCCTGACAGCACTGGAGCTGCTCCTGCCCCAGCCCAGCCCTGGGAGCTCATCCCCTCACACTCTCCAGTTAATGCCTCCGGAGGGTGACCTGGGCACCGACTCTTCCCTGATGTGAGTGCAAATCACTTGCCAAGTTTAGTTTCATTTTGACTGTGCCTACAAGGGAAGGGTCACTTACAGACTCCATCATCTCCCTCCTTGTCTCCAAAGATTATAATTTGTCCATTGCAATTCACATCAGGATGCAATTTGGCAGGTAAGTTAGAAGTCTGGAGGCAATTATTTCCCTTTCTTTGGAGAAATGGGTTATATTCATTCAGTTATTTCTCAGTTATTTATTTTAGATGAAGCACAAGGGGGGAAAAAAAGGGAAAGGAAAACAAGATGGGTTTAGATTTTATGATAGGATTGACACTCAATGTTTTGACATCTTAGCAGGGTTGATTACACTGATATATGCAACCCATGTATCTAACTCTACCCGAGAGGAAAGGGCTGTAACAGGAGTGTCTCAGCTCTTGCAGCCAGGTATTCGTGTGCCAATGAAAACAACCATTATGGCAAATCCTTAAGACTCACCCCCATAGAACAGTCACAGTTATTATTAGCCAGTGTAAATCACCTCATTTGTAACAGATGAAATTTCTTCCTTTCAATCCGATGAGTGATGTGCTGCTCTCAGCTTACCAGGAAACACCTTTCTTACACCAGTGATTTTCCTTAGAAACACAGCCAAAAACTACATCTAAATTATACCCAGGTTTTTACAGCAGCACAAGTGACAGAGATTTTCCTGTCCAGACCTTCCCCTCCCTCCTGCCCATGGGCTGACCCTGCTCTGACCTCTCTTGCCAAACACAGCCCTGATGTTCACACCATCATCCAGCCTTGCCTGTGCCTGTGTGTTCTCTGGACACTGCAAATTAAAGGGTTAATGTCCAGATCTAAGGAATAACCTGGACAAGACAGAAAGGATTAAATATGGCTGAGTGGCCTTTCCCCACCACAGCCTCCTTGTACAGCTTTGGTGGACTCTGGTGGAGGTCACGACAGTTTTCCAGCTGCATTTTTCCAGACCCTGATATAATGACTTGTATTTCCATTATTATCTTTCTATCCTATAAAATATGGTTTCCACATGGCTGAATAACTACCACAAGTCTTCCATTTTCTCATTTGTGCTCACCAGATGGATCTGGAAAAGAATTTCCCTGAGGCCAGAGCTGTCAGCAGGTCCCAGGGTGGACTCAGCCCTGTGTCCCCATTTTGCAGCATCCCAGAATGGGTTGGGTGGGAAAGGACCTTAAAGCCCATCCAGTGCCACCCCCGGCATGGGCAGGGACACCTCCCACTGTCCCAGGCTGCTCCCAAATTCCATCCAGCCTGGCCTTGGACACAGCTTCTCTGGGCACCCTGTGCCAGGGCCTCCCCACCTTCACAAGGAACCATTTTTTCCTAATTTTCCATCTCAATCTACTCTCAGTTGCCTTCCTATCAATCACTAAACCCACTCCCAAGCTCATTTCCATTAAAAAAAAAGCAAATTATTAGAAAAGAGTTGTTCTGGAACTCCTATTTATTGGAGCGAGTGATTACTTATTTCAGCAGTTAAAAAGAAGATGCAGTGAGTTTTATTTTAGCCAATTAAAGAATTTCCAGGTGAACTCCCTGTCAGCCCCAACCAATTCCATGTGAGCACAGCAATGTGTAAAGCTGCCACTGGAACAGTTCAAGGAGCCTTAGCCTGGAATAAATTTGCCAGATCAGATCTTTACTTGAAAACTGAATTTTAGGAAACTGCAGCTTTTCTTGCAAATCTTTTCAGGCACCGTGCCCTGTAAAACAGCCAGTGAGATTTCTCTGACATTCCAGTGCAAGGCTAAGTTTTATCAGAGACTGTAGAGATTTAAAGTCCCATTATAATCTCACCTCCAGGTTCTGGGGCCCACTTCCCTTATCAATTAACCTGTCAGCCAACAGTCAGCTCTAATTAATTAAATCCTTTTTTAATGAAAAGAATTTGCCTTGAGCACAGTCTGTCAGCTCCAGAACCACTCTCCAATTGGGACATGTCACAGCAAACCCCATTAAATACCTGCAGGGAACCCAACACCAGCAGCAGCCCCACACTCCCCTTGGCTCCTGCAGACACATATCATGTTATTTTTCCATGTCTGTATCCTGCTGCCACAAGAGGTTCTTTCCTACAAAAACCTGCCCTTACATCTGGCCCTGATATACCTTTGTTCCTGCTGCTTGCAGAAATTGTTTGTGTATCCATCCCAGAGCAGAGAGGCTCCCAAACAAAACCCCAACCCCAGAGGCCTCTGAGAACACCTTTTTTGGGGAATACTCAGTGTCTGAGATGGGCATTTCTCAAAATGCACAGAAGGAGTCATCCAGCACGCTGGCCCCAAGAATAAGGGTTTAGAGTATTTCTTTTAAAATTATACAGTGACAGACTTGGTGGATTCCATGGACTTTAGAGACTTTATGGTCACTCAGACTTCACAGACACATCAGAGGCCACACTCCCATCCCCTGGAAAAGCCACGTTTGGAAAGAACTCCCCTCACACCATCCCTGCCATGTGCATTCCCCAGGTGGGAGGAGATGGGCACAGGGAGCTTTTCCCTGGGAGTATTTGGTTAGAAAAACAGGGATAATCCCTATGCTAATGATCCCCCTGCTCCCCTTGACTTCAAAGGGCCTGGGATCACAGCTGTAATCTTCTGCAAGTGTTAGCAAACAAAATTACAAGTTTTAACACTACAGGTTCCAACAAATTCCCCTTGCCCTCAGTGCAGCAACAGACTTAAAAATAGATGTAATGAGCAGCTTTGGATCTGCATAAATCCCCTCTGGAGTTCATTAATGATTTCATTTTTGGCAAGACACCATGTCAAATGAGGGAACATTATTAAAAACATACACAGATATATGTACCTGAGACTGCATTCCTGCAGATGCTCAGGGAGTAAAGGAGGCTCTGGAATTTTGGTTTACCTTTTAAAGAACATGATTGTAACGGTGTGTAACTGTAAAGCCTTTTGTTCTCAGAATTAATTGCAGCTCTCTGAGGGATGCCTGAATCTGCAATTATTTTTATATTTGAGAAAATGGGATTTGAAAGTTTACCATGGAAACATGGAGTGGTTGGGGTTGGAAGGGACTTTAAATCTGATCCATTCCCACCCCTGGCATGAGCAGGGACACCTCCCACTGTCCCAGGCTGCTCCAAGCCCCAGTGTCCAGCCTGGCCTTGGGCACTGCCAGGGATCCAGGGGCAGCCACAGCTGCTCTGGGCACCCTGTGCCAGGGCCTCACCACCCTCCCAGGGAACAATTCCTGCCCAAAATCCCAAATTCCTGCCCTCTGGCACTGGGACGCCATTCCCTGTGTCCTGTCCCTCCATCCCTTGTCCCCAGTCCCTCTCCAGCTCTCCTGGAGCCCCTCAGGTACTGGAAGGCCACAATAAGGTCATTCCAGAGCCTTCTCTTTGCCAGTAACCCCAGCTCTCTCAGCTTTTCCTCACAGCAGAGCAGCTCCAGCCCCTGGAGCATCTTCATGGTCTCCTCAATTCATCCCAACCTTTCAGGTCCTGTACTCAAACACCAGCAGCTCCAAATCCTGCTGCTGTTTGTTCCTAATCTGCACAATAAATGTGAATTATTGCTCCATGCAGCTCCCATTTCACACCATGGCTGCTGGTGCATGAAATGCCAGGAATGTGCCTGTTGATAAGGCAAGGTTCAGCATGTCCATCACCAAACCACCCTCAGGAAACTCGCTCCTGGCTGATGTGTTGTTGTTGCAAGAAGAGAAAACTCAAACACACCATGTCAGAAAGAATGTGCTGCCTCCACCTCCCATTTACTCCTCAGGGGTAAAAGGTAAATAGAGTATAAGCAATTTCTGTCTTTTTTCAAATGAAAAAAAGCCTAACCTGCCTGAGACATAGGGAAATCATTTACCTTCTGCCTGTCAGAGCAAGTTCTCTGCGTGCTTTTTCCATGTTACAACCACAGCCCAACAGAATGGATTCACTCCATCTACAAGGGCAAAGTTTAAGCTGCAGAGAGAAAATGAAAGTCCAGTGATAAACTCCGGGTTTTATGCAGTGCTTAAGTTCCATGGTTAGCCAAAGGAAAGCAAATAAACCCTAAATATTCAAATGGAGACTGCTAAAGTCTGTTTATCATTTCCTGAAGAATCAGCTCAAAGACAGAATCCTATTCCCTGCCTCCTGTTTGCTTTTGGAAATTACTTTATCCATAATATGTTTACTAAAATAAGCAACATCAACACATAAATTCTGAAAGCAGACTTTTACCCACAAACTAGGCTGATCCCTGAGCTTTGAAGTCTCCATAGCTGCCCTGGTTTTTTTGGCCACTCCTCATTCTAAGTACCTGCAGCAGAAAGATCATAAACCATTGCAGTAAATAAAATGCTACAGATTCTTTGCCAAAACAAGGTAACATCCCCCTGTAGCATCTTTCTGAATCAATTCCAGTCAAATCACAGTGCTGCTGCTCCTTCTCTTCCCCCTGCTCTGCTCACCAGCACTGCCTGCCTGAGCACAGCAAACAACCACAGGCACTGGAACAGGAACATCCTCATTCCCCTGCTCGGCTGCTGGTACCTCCTGGGCACACACTTGCACTGACCTGGCTGAAAATCTCAACTTGCTACTCACTCACAAAAAAGGAGTTAAAAACTGCTAAAAAGGGAGCAATTCCAGGAAATGTCAGGTTACAGAGTCTCTCACACACTTGTGAATGCACCCATTTTATTTTATCCACTAAGTCACACAGGATTAGCAATATCAGTTACTGAGAGAACCCCAAAAGGTTTGGAAGGAACCTTAAAGATCACTCATTTCCATCCCTGCCATGGGCAGGGACACCTCCCACTGTCCAAGGCTGCTCCCAGCCCCAGTGTCCAGCCCGGCCTTGGGCACTGCCAGGGATCCAGGGGCAGCCACAGCTGCTCTGGGCACCCTGTGCCAGGGCCTGCCCTCCCTCCCAGGGAACAATTCCTGCCCAAAATCCCATCCATCCCTGGCCTCCCTCAGCTCAAAGCCATTTCCCCCTGTCGTGCCAGACCCAGCTATGAACTCCAGGGTGTTTTCCTGCAGCTCCCTGGACACCCCAGAGCCCCACGCGGCAGGAGCCCTGGGGGATTTGGGATTTGCCAAAATCCCACACAAGGACAAGCAGAGCAGTGCTGGGGCTGCTGTGGGGAAGGACTGGAGCCCTGGGGGATTTGGGATTCTCCAGGAGGATGTGCAGAGCAGTGCAGGGGCTGTGCTGTCAAAGGGCAGCACCCAAGGCTCTCAGAGGATGTGGGACTGTGCCCCTGTACCAGCTGCTGGCACAGCCCAGCTGACCCAAAGGGCTGCAGGGCACTGACCACCCCAAAGGCACCGTCCTCCTGGGGTCACCTCACTTCTGGGGACACTGGAGCAGCCATCTCTGCCTTCTCAGGACACATTAACATGCTCCAAATACAAGGGTTCATTGCTTTTGTGTAAACTGCCAGAGCAATCAAAACCACCATTAGAGACAAGTTACTGGCTAATCTAAGTGTGCACAGCAATCAACTTCAAATTAATTATAATATCAGACTGAAAGGTGAAGATGGATCTCCTCTTGGCACACCCACACACCTCCTCAGATGACAGCATGAGTGCCACTGTTTTTTAATTCTTATTTCTTCAAATGCCTCTGTTAAGCCTTTGTTCCAAGTTGCCAGCCCTTCACCTGCAGGAAAATGACAGTGACTTGTCCTGGGTTGATGAGGACATCCCACACCCACCATCCCCAAGCTGTCCTCTGTGTCCCAGCACTCTCTGAAGCGTTGTGGCTGTTGTCACCAGGGGCTGTGCACACAGCAGGCTGTGGCAGCTCACTGTGCTTAGGATTTGCTTCATCCAATTATTTGTTTGTCACTGAGAGACCTGAGTATCGAGCAGGTATTGTCAAGTTATTTTTGGCCCCTGATATAGTGGCAAAACATAATGAGGTCTTGAGGTGAACAACCATGTTGGCAGCAAGGCAGGGAGCTGATGTGCTGCTGAAAGGCTGGAGAGCAATTAGGTTATTTGAGTAAGAGGAGATGCTGGACAGGGCATGTGAAGACAGAGAAAACCAGCTTAAGTATTAAAACACCACCCCTCTCCTTCAAGCTGTCAGCTCTTTAAGCAAGGTGTTAATTTACTGCAGGCTGGGTTGTCGACAAACTTAATTTTTTTTATTAATTCAAAAGATGCACAGACTTGTCCCACATGCACATATTGCCCAGCCTTTTCCAGACAAGTGCAACAGCTTGCCAGATGATTGTTATCACCATTTAATTGTATTACAGTGATTCCCACAAGTCCTGGCTGTGGGCCTGGTGTGCAGAGTGAGGGGCTGTGCAGAGAGGCCCAAAGGTGGAGTGATAACTTCAGAGTAAGAGTCACCATCAGATCTAGAGAGCAGATCCAGAAGCTCAGTGGAGACCCATCACCCCACGAGGCAGCTCACAGGATGCCAAAGGCACAGAGTGACCTGAGGAGCACGAGGGTAGGGCACAAATCCTCTCTCCTGCTCTGTGGGTGTCACCTGGTGCCCATGGGACTGGTCAGTGAATGGTGTCACACCCACAGTGCCCCCAAGCACAGCTGGCACTGCACAGCACCGGGCTCTGCAGGGACACCCAGGGGCACCATCGTGCTGGACACACTGGGGGAGGTGGCTCTGACCTCTCTGACTGATCACACTGGGCTTTATCTGCTCAAACTCCACATCATGTCCTCTCTGCAGCACAGGAAGTGCATGCAGGACCTGAGGGCCTGGCAGCACTGGACCATGCTCTTTTAAAGAATCACAGAATCATGGAATAGTTTGGGTTGGAAAAGATCTCAAAGCTCATCTCATTCCAACCCCCCTGCCATGGGACACCTTCCACTATCCCACGTTGCTCCAAGCCCTGTCCAACCTGGCCTTGGACATTTCCAGAGGGTCACTTTAAGAAGACACTTATTTTTGTGAAATATTTATGCAGATAAATATTTCATATAATAAAAAACCTACAGGAAAATACTCTGTAAGATAAGCACTTTCCAAGTACAAGTTCATAGGTCACTAATTTGGGCATAACATATCTAGAGAAACCACAAGAGCAGGCACAACAACCAAGTTTTAGGAAGGAACACTGACCACAACATGGAAAAAAGCTGTCAGACAATAAGAATGACCTTTGCAACACAGAAAGAAGAGTTTTCTAATTCAATCCACAGAGCCAGTTGGTTTTGCTTTACCCTTTAAGTGGTCAAGGGCAAGGTTCTGCACTCAAAGGTTTTGACTCCTCCTGGAGCCTGGACTGAGCAGGTCACAGGGAGCTGTTGGCTCCTGGCTGAGAGCTGCCTGCAGATGACAGGACACCTCTCCTGCTGCACAGGGAGCAGCCCCACAGGCCCAGGGACATCCCCTGGGTGAGTGTGAGCTCACCCCTCTGACCACTACAGGCAGTTGCTGGTGTATTCTGAGGGTTGCTCACCCTGTCTGCAGCCAGACACGACTGTTCAAGTCTGAACTGGGTTAGACTGAGCTGATTGCTCAAGAACCACGACTTCAAAGTGACTCTGGCTGGAGTGGTATGCTTTAAATGTGTCTGATGCAGCCATGGGACTGCTCTTGGCATGGAGAAAGAAGGTGAACCTGGTGCTCCAGGATTGCTCCTGAGCATGCTCTCATCCCTCAATATGCTCAGAGATCCTGGCACAACCCTTCCATGCTGCTCCTTCCAAAACCCTGACTGCTTTCCATCTTTCCACCCACATGGTAAAACCTTCCCAGATCCCAAAGGCTCTGGAGGCTGTTTATTCATACAGCAACAGTCCTCACCTTCAAATCAACACCCACTTGACTGGGAGTTAGAAACACAAGGCTGAACTTCTGGCAATGAATGAAGACCAAGATCATTCCTCTGCCTTTCCTGATGAAGAGGTGACATGAGAGCCTAGGAGTTCACCCCATTTTTTCCATATAAAAACCATGTAAGACCTCAGGAAGATCATCAGAACCTAAAGAACAGTACCTAAAGAACCTCTCCTAGATGCAACCAGATGTTAAAGATTCCAGCTATTCTCTCTCAGGGAGTGTAAGAAACTCAGCATCAGACTTTCCCTCTATCACAGCCTGAAGTGTCTCCCTGCCTCCCTAACCAAAACACCTGAGGATCAGCTGCCTTGGGAGAGCAATTCCCTTAACGACAACAGTCTCCTTATGCTACCCCAGGGTGCCAGGAGGGCTGGGATTTGCAGTTCCAAAGCCGACCCAGCCCTGAGGCTGAGATCCACAGCAGGCTCTGTGCTCCTGGCACTGAAAAACTGCCCAAGTCAGATTTTAATAATCATTTATCTCAGCAACACGAGCAAAGACAAAACCCAACAGTTATTATCACAGGACAGAACAAACTGGTGCTGAGGCCCCCAGGCAGCTCCCACAGCTGCTGAAAGGCCCCAGGCATAGAACCCTAGCAATAAACCCAGCCAGCAGCAGCAAAACCAGGGCCTTGCGCATCTGCTTTTGATTTTTCAACGTTGCTTCTCTTAACAAATGAAGTTTCAGTGCTTATGGGACCAACAACCTAGCAAATGAACTAAGTATTTATTTGTGGCTTTATTACTCAGCAGACCCATTCCCATGGAGCAGTTTTTCCTTAGGACCCAGCTTGCCCTGCAGCAGCTGCTTTCTATTACCAGCCACTCAAATTCCTTTGCCTCTAATTTCCAAAAGTGCCCACTAACTTGAAATATTTGGAAACTACAGCAAATGGCTGTGGGAGCTCAGCAGCACTTTCACCTCATCCCTCTCCCCAGGTTCTTCCCCATCTCCCTCACCAAGGCCTGTGCTGATCCAGGTGACCCCAGTGCTCCAAATCCCCCAAGCCTCCAGACCTCACAATGTTTGTGAAACCCCATGAAGGACCCACAAAGTGACCCAGGAAAGGTTCCCACAAGGGCTGGGGGAGAAGGTGTTTTGGCCCATGCCATGCATGACTTTTGAATCACTACAGGTGAGGGGGGAACAGGAGGTCTGGGGAGCTCCTCTGACTGTGAACAGGAGGTTGGAATAAATCAGGTGCTCTGGACAGGTCACAGCAGGCTGTGAGTGTGCCTTGAGCCAGGATTTCAAGTGCCAGGGGAAATCCTCCTGCATTAACGCAGTTCTGGTGGGGTCTGGGTCTTGTACTCCTGGACTTGTAAACTCTCTCCTGGCCCCACTTTGAACAGCCTTAGCAAATCNCCTGGATCCCTGGCAGTGCCCAAGGCCAGGCTGGACAGGGCTTGGAGCAGCCTGGGACAGTGGGAGGTGTCCCTGCCCATGGCTGGGGTGCGATGAGATGATCCTTAAGGTCCCTTCCCACCCAACCCATTCTGGGATTCTACAATCCTATGATAATCAGAGAGCCCCCTCCCAGCTCCCAGCACACGTAAGTCAAGGCTCTAAAGGGCACTTCACTCAGTTTATCTGCTCCTCTGTTTGCCACTTTAAGTACACACTGATACTGGCTTTTTTAAACCACTTGAACATTGTGCAAGGCCCCTTCAGCCACACTTGAGGCCTCCCTCAGCCAGTCACATCCAGCCTGGAAAACAGGACCTGCCACACTGAATAACTGCATGCACTGGACAACCAGGACAAGTGCTGGTGGCTCAATCTGTGTCCTGACCCTGGGCTGGTCCTCCAGCACCTTCGTGGGGGCAGCTCCTCTGCCCCTGTCCAGGCTCTGCCTCCTTTCACCCCATCTTTCACTTGAGCAACTCAGCTGCAAAATTACCCTCCTTTTTTAAAAATACTTTGCTGTGTTTGGGTTTCTGCTGAGAAATCACTCAGCTCACACTGCCCAACTTTGGTGCCCAAAGCCAGGGCAGCAGCCAGGTGGGGGAAGGGAATGGGACCTGCTGGGGACAGGGATAGCAAAAGGGGCTTCAGTCCTCCTCATTCACCAGTGTCCAGAAAGGATAAGAAAAAAGGAAATCTCAGTGATCCTGGGTGGCTGAGAGTCCCCAGGGTGTCCCAGGATTTATTCCTGTGCCTCTCATCAAGCAGGGCACTCAAGTGAAAGCTGGGTGTTAACAAGTACTTGAAGGCAGTGGAACAAGGAAGCACAACCCTGAGCTGAAGCCTAAACAAGGACAAATCAGGGTCTGTTTATTCTGCCCCCCAAGCCCAGAAATCCCCTCTCACAACCCCTGCCCTCTCTTGAGACTCAGAGCATCCCTTCATAACCAGGCCCTACCTTTTTCTTTGGATAATCTATGCTGAGCCATGAGAAAACTAAAACTTCACCAGATTAAAGTCCCATTCTTCACAAAGTCTTCTTTGCCACCAGAAGGAACATGGCAGCTCTCACTTGGGAAGCTTGAATTCAGTTTTTCTGCCTACTCAGACAAATATTATTGCACTCAGGTCATACACTGAAGAGTTTCTTCTCATGTTCAGACTCTGTGTTTTTCTAGGGAAAAAAACCAGCTGAGATTTTGGAAAGCAACAGTGAGATCTGCCTCTGGTTCTCCACTCCTATTCCCACACTGGAAAACAACGACTACTTCACAGAAGTTCATGGGTTTTTGTGGGCAGTCTGTATGATAAAATAACATCTGACCTTGTGGGATCATTTCATGTGGAGAAACATTCAAAGTAAGTCAGGGTGGTGATTAATCATGGAATGGTTTGGGTTGGAAGGGACCTTAAGCTCATCTCATTCCAGCCCCTGATGTGAACAGGGACACTTCCACCAGACCTGAATGCTCCAAACCCTGTCCAACCTTTTTGAAGGCAAAAGGCATTCTTGTTTGAGGGACAGTTGAGAACTGAAAGAAAAAAAAAAAGCATCTTTGTTTTGGTTTAAAGCACCTTTTAAGATTTTCTTAAAAAAAAAAGTAAAGAAAACCCCCACAATTCCTGTAGACATCCCTGCAAAACTCCTACTGACACCCAGGGTGTCAAGACTGTAGGATGTGGGATATTTTGGGGTGCTTTTTCTTTTTTCAGATCAACAGCAGCTGCCTAACAGCCCTTGCTCAGGCTGTGTAATTGTGCCAAGTGAGGAGGCATGAGATCCTATCGGAGAGGGGCTCAGGAGGTGACCTGGAGGGCTGGTGGCACTGCTGGGTATTTGGGAAGTCTGGGCAACCCATGCACCCCATACCCACACCCCAAGCACCCCAGAGCCACACCCTGAGCATGTTCTGCACAGCTTTCCTGACTTCAAACCATCTTCAGACAGAGGCTGGTGGTGCAACTTAGGTGGTGGCTGAGAATCAATCACTTCTCTCTGAAGGCAGAGTTAATTTATGGCCCATTCCTTCTCTTTTTTTATTTCATTTTGGAGCCACCCTGGGCACACTGTTCCCCACAATGTTCCATGGTGCTGCTGGAGGCACCTCTGCTCTCCATGAGGGCTGGGATGACAGTGGCACATTCTGGGAATGTCCCATGCTGGCTGTTCCCTCCCTCCAGCTGGGCCCTGGGTGCTCCCACAGGCTTGGAGGGTCCCCTTACAACCCAAGCGTGGGGCTGTGGAAGCAGAGCCCATCCAGGACCAGCATTAAATAACAAATCCAGTGAAGGAGCTCACGTTGCCCAGCATCACCTACAAGCACAGACCCACTGTGGGGTGTCCTTGGCTTAACTCCTGGGTTGAACCCGGGTTAAAGCCATGGCCAGGCTGAGCCTCCTGGCAGGAATGGCTCTGCTCAGGTGACACCTGATGGAAACGTGGCCCCTCTGCTGTGACATCGCTGTGCTTTTCCAGTGGAAATGAAATGCATTTGATAAGATAAAATGCCTGGCAAAGCACAGTGAAGCTATGTAAGGGAGAGAACAGGAGGGGAAAAAAATCTTGTATAAGCAGCAAAACAATACAGCTTTATCTAATCTCAGCAACTTATTGCTGCTTGTCTGCCTGTGTGTGTTTTACTGACAAAATAAAATAAATTGAATCAGCTCACACACGATAACATGCTCTTTCCTACCTCATACTAATTGCTTGGCTAATTGATGTTTGTTGAACTTTCTCCATTTCATTGAGTGATTAGGTACAAAGCTAACAGTTGACATCTGTAGGCGCTTAACTGGCGTCTGTAATTACTGTTAATGTTAAATAATTGTTAGTTAATTGGAGTGGTAACTGACTGAATGGAATCCAGATTGTGAAGCAAAAAGAGACCTAGTTAAATAAACATACATTTTCAGAGAAAATAACATTTTATTACAAGGGAGAGACTAACAGCAGGCCAGATAGGGGAGGTCTGCAGGATGCTCCATTCACCAAATCTCAGAGCAGCCTCCAGCCTGGACCCCCCCAACCACAAGTATGACAAGGCAGGATCTCTGTCACCAAATCACCCCTATCCCAAGAATTCTTCTACCTTATTTTGAACCAATTAGCACAAATTTACAGCCCAACACTGATGTCTTTTTTGAGAAAATCAAATATAGGTTAATCTACAAAGATTAAAAATCAAGAAATATTCCCTCCTTATTACATACAATTATGTTGGCAAATATTGCCCTTTTGCTCCCTAGCCTGACTTTGCAAAAGTCCACAGCCTTCAATGAACTCTTGGGGCCATGTGATCACCAACTGACCACAAAGGGTACCTGATACCAGCCCAAAGGGGCAGGGATGCCCAGAACAACACTTTCATCTTCTCCCTCTGCTGTTTTGGTCAGGAGAAGCCAATGCCTTCAGGTGCTTGTACCATGCCGGGTGCTTTCTACTTTTGTTCTGAATTATTAACTTTAAAATTACCAGTGAAGCCTTGAAAGGCTCCTGTTCTGTAAGTTTAATGACTTTAAAATCTGAAATGTTTTGGAAGTGGCTACCTTGAGCTTTCACCTGCTCCTCTGGGCACATCACATTATTCAGTGACCTTTTCCTGCAGCTACAGAACAGCACTGGGACCCCAGAGCCCTGGCACCCCAGAGCCCAGCCCAAACCCCACCAGCATGCAGAGAAGGAGAGGGCATGGAAGACGCAGGACTGGAAAGGGGTGGTTTGTGCTCAGGAGGTGCAGCCACAAGGGATGTTATGAACAAACTCCTAGCTCTGATAAAGCCTCCCTGGCACAGGAATAGCTGCATTGCTCTTGTGCAGCAGAACAAAGCACCATCTCAAGACATTTATGGATCTTTCTGTCTGCTTCACTTGGAAGTCAGACTGAAGTGACCCAGCAGCTCTTCTCATCTAACTCAGGGGTACCAGAAACCCAGGCTCTCCAAACCCACACCTTTTCCAGTGCTCAGCCTCTCCCCAATGAGACAGTGAACTTCCACAGGGAAAACAGTGAAAATCCATCAGAAAGCCACAAAACCCCAGCAGACCAGTGATTCAAAGCCACCAGGGAAGGCTCTGCTGGAAAGGCGAGGAGACACCACTGTCAGGGTGTCACTTGTGGGGGTCACATCAGAACTGCCACAAAACCAGACATCTGGGACGATTCAGCAGCCCCTGAGGTTTGCTGGCCTGGGGCTGGCTCCCAGCAGTGCTGGGGTTGCTTCAGAGCTCCGAGAGCAGGGGAGGAAGAGGAATTTCAGTGAGAAGAGGCAGCAGGGAGGGCCAACAAACACACACAGCAGCCACCCCAAAAACTGCCAGTGAGGCTGAGAACACACCCCAAGTGAGTGAGGCTGTTCTGTGGCTCAGAACACACCCCAAGTGAGTGAGGCTGTTCTGTGGGCTCCTCCAGACCCTGGAAAGGAGGGAGGCAGCCCCAGCCAGTCCTCTGGCACACTGACCACGTTAACACTGCACATGTGCTGCCTGTGGAGTACTGGATCCACTTACATCCAACTTGAGATGCCGTGGGGATGGTTTACTTAAGAGTGAGAGCAGCTCTCCACAGCCAAGGATCTCCTGTGAATGGATCAGCAGGGAAGGAATTGCCAGCTTCAGCTCCCTGCTTGTTTACAGAAACAGATGTTGTAGAGGATGCTCAAGAAATGCTTCACCACAGACAAGCCAAGGGGAGAAACAAAAACATGCCTGTTTTTTCTAGGGCAGGATATTACTGCAGAGCCACCTAAAAAGCCAGGGCTTGCCCTGTTTCAGTGTTTCAGCCACCAGTGAAACCTCCTAACCCAGATGCCTTGATCCACCTCCAGCTGGGAGTATAAATATTTCCCTGACAGCTGGTGGTGCCATGCAGCAGAAGGATTCATAAAGTTTACATGAACATCCTGTAAACAATTTGAACATAAAAAGCTCTAACAGCCCAATTGTGCTTCTGATCAAAGGCAAACTTCAATATACAGCACAAATGAAAACTTCACCACTTTGGGACTCATTTCTCCCTTCAGGAAAAGCTGTTTTCCAAGGGTATGTAGGAGGGAGTTAACATAAATGAACCACACAGTCATAGTAGGAGCTGCCTGCTCTGCAGCTTCAGATGTGTGTGCATTTAAATTATTGAGAGATAATGGAATTTAATTATGCTGAGAAGTCATGTTACAAAAATTCATGAACAAGCCCTGTACTTTGGCTGGGATTAATGGTGCTGAGGTGAACCTCCCAGAGGGTGTGGGGCAGTTGTGTTCCTTCAATGACACACAGACTACAAGCAGCAATCCCAACTGGGAGGGCCATCCCACAGGGAGGGAGGAAGAGCAGGAGCTGCAGGCAGGGGATGCTCTCCTCTGCCAGCTCTTCTCCAGCTCATTTATTCACACACTGACAGCTCCTTTGTCAAGCATCACCAAGGGCCCAGACCCTTGGGTGCTCACCCCCCAGCACAGCCACCTGGATTGCCATGGGAACCCTCTCCCGGGAAAATGTAACCATTACAAGGTGTTCCTGCCAAAACCACGGAGTGCAGAGCTCTGATTCACAACCAGGGACCACTCATTCAGTGGCAGCTACAGCAGCTCCTGCTCTGGGGACCAAGCTCCATCCCCTCCCAAATTGCCAGCCCTGCTGCAGACACACTGAGGGCTGGGACCTCTGTCAGGGGTGGCAGCACAGAGGTGACAGGGGAAGCCCACAGCCCTTTCATCACTCAGCTCTGATAAGAGGGACCTGAGGGACCCCAACATCCACTGCCTGCTCCCCACAGCTCACAGGACCCCTCTGGATTCAGGGAGGCACCTTCCCATTCAGCTCCAAGGGCAGCCAAGGCCTAAATGGGAGCTGAGAGACTTTTCCTCAAGGGGTTTTACCAGCTCTTCTAGGGAGGGTTAGGGGGTATTTCACTTGGCTCGAGATTTTTAAAATTCTTAGTGTTTCTGAGAGAGGGACTGTTCCACATTACACATCCACACTAATCCATCCCTCCTTGAGCCCGAGCACATCTTAAATCCTTGAAGCTCACAATGAAATGACAGAAAGGGGACAAAATATATATACAAGATCTAAAATGCTTCAGGATTTGTACCTCCTCCATAAATACATTACTTCTGTAATTTCTGCTACTTCAGTTGTAAATAACACCAAAAAAAACAAAACAAAAAAAAAAAAAAAAAAAAAAAAAAAAAAAAAAAAAAAAAGCAATAAAACCTCAAGCAGTGTGTGAGACACGGGTGGCTGTGGGACATCCAAGAGGGGTGGCCATGGCCACCCTGTCAGTCTGCCCAGCCCTCCCAGCCTGGCAGCTTTCACTGTGATTTACCCAATGCAAATCTGACCTTTCTTACCAGTGACTTTTACTGCTTTTGGCAAAAGCAGCCATGGACAACACAGTGGGGAAGAGCTGGCTTGGAAGTGAACAGCCTGAGCTGCAGAGAGGGAACTTGAACTCGAATATATCAAACTGACAGCCCCCGGGCACTCAGAGCTCCCCAGGGCCAGCACTGAGAGCAGGAACAGCCCCCCAGCCCCAGCAGAGAGCCCAGCACCTGCCTGCCAGCAATTACTGACATTATCTCCAAACAGGGGAGCTTTTCTGAGCTTCTTCTCCTGATATTTAGTAGTCTGAATGCTAATCCCTTTGACAAAACTGTCCCCTATGCTTTTTCCGTTCTCTTCTCCCTTAATCTCTTTCTCCCAGTGGAAA
>VZTR01028852.1:691898-759736 GCA_013400775.1 Chaetops frenatus | reverse complement strand
GCTCCGCCGGGGTCCCCGCGGCGGGGGCGGCCCGGCCGGGCGGGGGAGGCTCCGCGGGAGCCGTGCTCCCCATTCGCCAGGGGCCGGCCCGGAGCAGCATGCGGGGCTGCGCGGAGCCTCCGGCCGCGGCTCCTCGGTGCGGTGCGGAGGGACCCGCGGAGCCGGACAGTCCCCCCTTCCCTGGGGCGGCGGCACACGCACACGAGCATCACTCGCGAAAGCCCCACGAAAATCACTCTCTCGAGCTCCGCGGGAGGAAAACACGATCGAAAGCATCGTATTGCATTTAGCAAGTTTTTGGTTTTAACGGAAAATTAATGTGTGTGGGGTTTTTTTGTTTTGTTGGGTTTTTTTGTTGTTGTTGTTGTTGTTGTTGTTGTTGTTATTTTACTTTGTTTTGTTTTGGTTTTTTTAGGGGAAAAACCAATGTCCCCAGGGTGGCCTGCCGGGGACCCCGGCTGCTCACTGAGCTGTGGTGCCTCTCTGAGCACCCCCGAGCAGAGACTCGCCTGACTCCTTCCAGCACTGAACATTATTGTCACTGGATTTCCCACTGGCTGTACGTTTTCCTTAAGCGCAGCACACCATTAGTAATGGCCACCGCGGAAAATAAACGCACAGATACGTGATGATAAAAATGATTATTCACTGAAGCACAGCACTCAGAGCCAAATTATGTTTCCTGGGAAGATGAGAGGCAGTTATGCACATTGGCACAGTAGCCCCATACGGTGAGAGGTTTCCTGGGAAAGGGATAGGTGCTAAGAGAGGATTTACGAGCGTGCAAGATTGTGCCCAGGGAGTGTTTTCAAGATTTCAAACCTGAAAATGGGTTTCAAACCCATACCGGGCTAGGAGTGCTAATGGAATTAAACCCCTGTGGGTTCCACTTGAATTTGAGCTAAATCCTAGAAACAGGGTTGCCAAGTCCTATTCCCCCCAACTCCTGTGGCAGAGCTCAGCCTGGAGGTGGTGACTCTCCTAAGGCAATGCTGGGAAGTACCTACACCAGCCAGAAAACAAGAGCAGAGCAAGAGCTGTGTGTGCCTGGTCAGCCTCACCTGAGTGGGGATTATAATCATGTGCCCAAAATCCAACGGCATCTTGGAAAGATGCACTTACGTCCTGGCCCAGCTCCGAGCTCACCTCGGGATGTGGGATGGTGAGGGACTGCCCTTCTCCTGGCCCCAGGGCACCGAGGTGGCTGCGAGCTCTTCCCCAGCAGTGACGGCTGCAGTGGCCCTGCCCAGAGCAAATCCCACCCTGTGTGAGGGGAAGGGGAATCATGGTCTGACTGCCCACACAAGCACAAGAGCCATAATTTAGAAAGAACTCCTACCAATTACCCACGTAGAACTTCATGGTTTTATGCAAATATTTCCCCTTTGTTCCTCACTCCATCACCATACGATCCATTTAAGAATCCATTTAAGTTCTCCTCCAAGTTCTTATCTGAGGTGCAGTCCCATTGACTGTGGTAGTTTCTGCTGGGACAGTGGGGTGGGAAGATGTACAAAGAACAATAATGCTACACAGGAGATGCACACACCCAGCAGAGCTCCAGGGTCAGACCGTGGCCGCAGACACCCCAGCACTTTCCTGCCATGGCTGACCCAGGGTGGGAGTGCTTTGGTGAAACTGGGACACGTGGCCTCCAGTGGAAAATTAAACAATTGTGGCCAGCCTCAGATCCCAGTATGGCAATGGAATTGAGCTCTCCAGGACTGTACAGCTGAGTGGGTTATCCCCACATATCCACACCATAAATAAGCCTGGATTTTGGCTGTTGAATTTTCACAGGTTTTTACATATAATAAATATATATTTGCATCCAACAAGTATATATTGCAAAGATAATCCTGTGCTATCAGAGAGGTGATTTCCATCTCCTCTAGAAATCCAACAGAAATGGCTTCAGGTCTGGTCTCTGGAATCAAGAGTGGGTGGCAGCCAAAAGCCACCGCAGCCCATTGGCCACGGATGTTGCTTGAATGCAGATTCCAGTCCCCACCAAAACTAAATTGATAAAGGCATTAAGCTGGCAGAGTGTCCTCTGTACTATCACAGCACCTGGGGACTCCATGCACTGATGGTGAGGCTGTACCTGGATGAGGAATTAAATGCACAGTCCCAAGGTGTGGCAGCTCATGCATTCTGTGAGCACCTTGGTCAAGACTTTCCACATCCTGACATGGTAAGAATGGGTCTAATTAAAGCCTAGGTTCCTCACAAGACTTTAATTTGATAAATCTAGCCTGGATTAAAGGACAGGCTTGTCTGTACTGGATTTTTCCAATGTTAACCACATGCCACACCTGAAATCTCAGCATACACAGAATCAGAAATGCATTTACCTCCTCATCTCCCTGGGGCTGTGAGGGTTTATTGGCAGGGCTCTAGGCCTCATTATGTTCATTATTTGTGCCTTAGAGATAAATTGAGGACCTCTGTTTTCCTGCTATAAAATTACACATGCACAGAATGTGTTGTGCAATTCTGAATGAGAAATTTGGAGTTCAGAAATTCACTCAAAGCCAAATTAAATCAAAAGGACCCCTCCTTCCTGCAGTGATTTGAATGGCCTTTGGATCAAGCTTCCCCCTCTCCTGACAGCAATACTTTCCTGTGCTTTGGGTTATGCCTGGATAGGTTTCTGAAACCTTCTGTCTCTTATCTATGTGGGACCTTGCCAGAATTTTTTTCATCTGTCTGTGGTCTCTGTCAGCGTCGACATTTGTTTCTGCCACAACAACAGCCAAATGAGGTGCATTGAACTTGGATCAAAAGTAATTTCAAGATCTTTCACTCTCTGGAAGAGGTTTTCAGATCCAAGTATTTTATAAAAATGACCTAAAGCTGCCCAGACAGCAGGCAGGGAAGCGGCCATTCATTTCCAAGTCATAGAGTAATTCCAAAGAAGAATTATCCATATCTGGCACAAGAAGCAAACGAATATTGAAATTACAGCAGATTATATTGGATTAAATTATTTATGGCAAACCTCACCTCACCTGGAAGGTTCTGCAGCTTTTTTCCTGGCAACATGAAAAGTGGATATTCCAATTCTTTGGTATTCTGTCAAGGCCTGGAAACATTTATGTTTCCATTAAGTTGCTAACCTTCCCAGAAGACACCGTGGTATCTGACTTTGGAGCGTGATTACGGTGCCTTATAAAGCCCTCCATAATGCCTTGAAAACATACAAGATTTTGCCTATTACTGGATAAGAGATGCAAGATCTTTTCCTCAAGGAAAGAATTTATGGAGCTATCGGCAGAGTTTTATGGCTGTGAACAGCAAGCCACAGCATAATGTTCCAACCAGAAGGTACCTGAACTCCAGCACCTTGAGAGGTGCAGGAAAAGGACCTGTTCTCCAGAGTGACCTCGACAACAACAGCAAAATCACTGCTGCTGTGACCATAAAAAGGTCATGAGAGATGCCAGGAAAAGGAACTGGTGGTGAGGGCAGGTTTTGCTGGATGGGGGGGATGCCTGGGAGCAGCCTGGCCCCAGGGTGCTCCTGGCAGTGCATGACAGTGATGCTCCCTCATTGTCCCCTCCAGCAGGGACAGGGACTGGGGAAAGGGGGACACAATCAGCAAATGCCCCTCTCCGAGGGGAACAGAGCTCTGGATGTAGAACATCCCAGGGAAAATCTCCATGTAAGTAACGCTTTTCATTTGACAAAGCAGAAAACTTCTGTGGGAGCATATTAATGACAGTGCAACTTTTTTATTATTTTTATTTTTCTGCAGCATTTGCAAAACTAAACCCCTTTGTAATCCCTTCTTTTATGCAGAACAGATTGCAGTTTTAAGCAGAGGCCCATAAACTGCAGGTTCAAAGAAACCTGAAACTGAATTAGCATAAAAGCTGGAATTCTCATTTAGAGGAACAGCAAGGCAACTGCTCTGCAGGCAGTTTTATGATTAGGGTTTCAAATGGAAACAAAGATAAAAACTGGGGCTCAGGGAACAATAGGGCTGCTCTCTCTTCCCTATCCTTATAGCTTGGCCCTATAAAATACTAAGTGGTCTCCTCTGCTGCCAAGGACAGAATTTAGCCCAGATTTGCACACCTGGGGAGGGTGAATAATTTTCTGAACCCAGCCACTGTACCAAAGACAAATCCTAACTGTCCTACGTGTGTGAAGCCATTTCTCCCCCAGGCTTCTCCAAACAGTGTGAAATCCTTGAGGTGAACACCACAGGCATCTTTCCCTCCCTTCAACCACCACGAAGAGTGAAAATTCCTGGCTGTAACTTTTCCATCAGAAAATGCCTGCATTTTATCTCTTCCTCTAAAACCCTTCCTGGGGTTTGAATTCCGAGTTGCTAAATACACCATGGAGCATGGGTTGGCTGGATGTAGCTCCTGGAGACCTCGCTGGGCTCTGAGCTGCTATCCACCCTGCAGTCTAACCAGAACATAAGATTCTATCACTGGGTAAAAGGATAAAATATAAATTCTTCCCCATCCACCAGCACTTCTGTTGTGCACTTCATAAATGCACCACTTTCAAGCTGTGGCCATTATCTTCCCCTAATTTCTGCCTGCTAGCAGATTCTGCAATTGAAGAAGTATTTCAAATTAATTTGTCTGTCAATATCTGGGTACTGAATCACCTAATAAGAGAAATATTTTTCATTCTCTTCTTCTCAGTCAGAAGAAGAGACTTTCTTATCACCAAATAAAGCATCCATTATTGTGTGCTGTAATCCCATTCTGTCATCCAGGTCATTTTTAGTCCAGAAAATGCTGAATCAGCACCATAAACCAATCAAGCAATTTCTTTCATTTTCTAACATTCAAGCAAAATAATGAAAATCACATCTCATTTGATGAGAAGAATATACGACAGAAATCTCCTCGTCCAAGGATAATTTTCAAAGAGGTATGCCAAGGCAAGAAATACTGTTGCAAAACATGTAGCTAATGTAGAGGCTCTTCTGCTGAACAGATAAATTCCATTTTTGACTGTCAGCTCATATTTAGAAAGTAGATTATGAACAATAAATCTATACCTTTAGCCAGCTTCTAAACCATGCAAAGACATTAACTTGGCAAAAGAATGACCATTACTTTGATGAATGAAACATTCACTTAAAATATTCATGTACAAGATGATAATATCCAATTGATAACCAAAAACCACCCACCCCACTGCAGATTTAAATAACTGAGATGCATATGAGAGAAACCGAATCACATCCATAAGAGGAGTTATTATGGCACTGTTAGGAGAACCAACAAATGAAGGAAAAGGCTTGATAAATATTTTCCATAACAAAACACAATTGGTTTCAGTGGGATGCAGCTCTGTTTCTCATTAGTTATCCTTCACTTGTCAGACAAGTTCCATATTTCACCGAAACCCGCTGAGTATTCTTTCTAGTTTGCTGGGGAAAGTGGCTATACATTTAGCACGTTCCCTTTATGCTGTGTGTTTTCACAGGTCTTTCTTTAAAACACACTGTACATGCTTCTGCTTCTTTCCCCCCAGGATAGTGGGTTTCGACATCCAAGAGGAGTTTAAAAGCAGGTAACAAGTCATCACTTTTGAAGCTGCAGAGCAGCTGAAGAGGTGCAATAGCCCCAGCAGCCATTATCAGTGCCTGCCAGGGTGCCACGCTATCAAGTTATATGATAAAGCACTCAGCTGACACCAGAAAAATAATCATTCTCTCTCTCCTGCACCACCCCCTTTTTCACAAGGAGGCTTTTTACACTCATTAAATGCAACCTTATCTCTGAAAGACTGCAATCCTCAGCAAATGACAAGTGTGCCTAATCTCATTTTCTGACAAGCGATTCTGACAGCACCTTCCTTTTGATTTCTAAGACACGTAGCTAGACATATATTAATCTGTCAGTCATCGCCCCTAGGAAGGATGGAAAAAAGGAGAGACAGAGATGAACATTTGTGAATGTGAAGGGAACAAGGCAAGAAAGGACTAAGGGTCCTTTTCTGGCTATTTTAAGCAACTCAGCTGTGTTTCTCCACTCTTCCCACCCCAACATGGGACCCGAGTCACTCCTGTGCAGCAGAGCCATCAACCTACCTGTCTGCAGAGGTGCTAACATGCATTTTATTTCAGGTATGAGGGTGGCCCAGCAGCTGTGGACTAGCAGCCAGCTGTGGGTGTATTTTTTAGGTTTCCCCTGGTGTGGAAGGCAGTTGGGCTCTCATTTCATTTCTGTGTGCCTCAACTTTCAGCATTGCATAAAACCCGAGTGTTATTGTCACCATGGCACATATTTTAGTTACAGACAAGGGACTTCCCAGTGCTGGTACTGTAAAATGTTAAGCCTTAATTCCAAATTTACAGTTTATGAAGTGTTCTGCAATAGCACTTCTTTTGCAGCAAGAAATGCTGTGTCACTGCAGGCAGTGAAGCCTCGCCTGGCTCTGGTCGCTGGCCTGGCTGGCACAGGTTGGCAGCACAGGCAAAGACAGGTGGGATAAAAGCACGAGGATTGAAAGCATCAAATTGGTGTCAGATCTTCACAATTTTGTACCAACGCTCGAAGTGCTGTCAAACAAAAGCATTTACTACAAAATCACAGCCTGGCAAGGTGCAAACTGGACAAGCTGAGCAGCACCAACTCCAGGTGCACTTGGAGGCCAGGAAAAGGTAGGATTTCCAAGAAGTCCTGGCTAGAATATGAGAAGATGCATTTAAAACTTGAAGGCATTATGGGGCCCTGACAGTGAGTGTGAATTGAGGTTGATTCATGTGGATTTACCACTCAGCAAGTGTGCAAAATACAGAGCTTTTGTGCAGGATGTATGATATGATATGGGGGGATGGCTTTACTGGAAGAGGGTAGATTTAAACTGGAAATTAGGAAGAAATAATTCCCTGTGAGGGTGATGAGGGGCTGGAATGGATGGTCCCAGAGGAGCTGTGGCTGCCCCTGGATCCCTGGCAGTGCCCAAGGTCAGGCTGGACAGGGCTTGGAGCAGCCTGGGACAGTGGGAGGTGTCCCTGCCCATGGCAGGGGTGGCACTGGATGGGATTTAGGGCCCTTCAATCCAAACCATTCTGGGATTCTCTGATACACATTGATAAGCACAGGGCTGTGGGGCAGAAGGAGCTAGACCTACAGTTAGGTAGAAAAGTGCAAATAAGTGAGATTCTACACATGGGACCCTAAGGAAGAAAGAGATTAAGTGAGGTGGGAGGCAGTGTTCTTTATCTCACACAGACCTATTAGTTCTGTTCCTCATAAACACGCCTTCTCCCTCTTAGCATGTGAGTCATATTCATATTTCTACCCACCAAATGCTAAATTAGAGTAAATTATACAGATTTACCATCTAACATTTGCTCCCTGACCTGCCTGCACTTGCAGAGAGTCTCTAGCTGGCAGCACATCCTCCTGCCTGGGGACATCCCAATGCCACAGCTCCAGCCTGGCCCAGATGGGATCCCTCAACTGAGAGCTCCTCTCCGCCTCCCTTCTCTTCCTCTGTGTTATATTAAAGTACAGGAGAAACTTTATTGTTCATAATGGGATAAGAAAAAAAAATCAAATGAAAGCAAAGTACAAAGGGGCTCCAATGCAATGCTTTAAAGCAATGCCATTTCCATAGTAATATAGTCATTAAGTACTTGTTTGATGGTGCAAAAAAGTAGGCCAAGATCTTTGCTAATACATTTAATTAATCAATACCTGCACTAGAAGACGGGAACAATTAAAGTTTTCCTCCTCACTCAGACAAAGCAGCCGAAAGCTTGTGATCTACTTAAGGAGCTCGTCACTCAATGGGAAGATGAAAAGACTTCTTTAGTTTTACTTAAGAGCTGATATCATGCTAATACTCGAGTGTTTAGGATCTGGCTCTCAGAAAGCAGTAAATGAGCAGTGGCAGCAAAGCTGCCTGCTGTCACTGAGTCCCCATCCTCGTGTTTCCACCCTGATGTCATCATAACGGGAGAAATCACAAATATATGCTGGAGTTTATTGAGCCTGAAAATAACACCAGGGATATTTCCTTGCAGAACACTTTGATGACTGGGTCTGGCAGAAACACCCATCTACTGCTGATGGGCCTTAGAAGGGTAAATGTAAACTTGACCCTGCAGAGTTTAGATTTCTGCTGGGTTTTTATTAAAAAAGGATTTTCTGGTTGGATCTAAGCTTCGGGGTGTAGAAAAGAAGGCGTAGGCAGAAAAAGTCATCTCCTCTGGGAAAAAGTGGTGGGAGGAACCTGGGCAGTTCCCTGTGTGAACTTCTGGCTTGGGGAAGGAGAAACTTCTCATTTCACAAAAAAGGCTGCTGATATGGGCTTCAAGTAAGAGGAAATTGCCTAAAATCAGCCCAAAACACAGCTGTCCTAGGGGGACCCCAGCTCTGCCCCTGCAGCAGGGGCCATTATCCCCTGAGGGATCTCTCTCTTCCACCTCTTGGCAAACACACCTTGGCCATCATCCTGGGGTCCATGGGATACTGGTGTTGGCACATCTCCCCTGCACTGACTCCCTCCACTGTTTGAAAAAGCTTTTGCTAGGGGTCTCATGGCACGAGAAACAGCACAGGCAGAGGGGAGAAGAGGCTCCCTGCAGCCCAAGAGGCAGGACAATGAACAGGAGAAAGAGGATGGGGTTGTTTCCCACTCCCCAAAGGGGGAACATCAAGCAAGACCAGTGCAGGTAGTGCCAAAAACTGAAGGCTGCCCAGTTTCCTCCTCTGTTTGATCCTCTGGTGAGAGCAGAACCCCATCCAGGACCTCACAGCTTCCTGCTGTGCAACCAAAGGGTCCAGCACAGACAGGTGCTGACCTTACAGCATAAGGGACAGCACAGGCACAGTGTTGTGTTGAAAACAAATTATTTCTTCATATTATCAAATGACCTTATAATTTGTATTGTGAGAACTATCAAGCTAATGCTGCAGCTAAAGGAGTAAATTCCTCTCTGGTCATCACTGGAGATGACTCAGGCCATAGAGCTGATCTCTTGTAAATTGGCTGCCTAGTTGCACTCAGCATTAAGCCCACCAGGCACTTTGCTGTTTCTAACCCCCTTGTCAGAAAGAGCCTAACTGACACTTTTGTCAAGGCTCCCAATTCTTCTGTGCATCCTCACCTGGGATTGCAGGAGTCTGCACTCAAAGCTCTGTGCAAGGCCTCCATACTCTCGACAAAAAAGGCAACAACAAAATAAGCAGATTGATTCTGCCTAGTCCAACCTCCACAAATCCAAATCTCTCCAAAAGTCCTGGTCAAAAGTCCTTGGAAAATGAAATCCTTCTGACACAAGAAACAATTTTCAGTAGCTCGCTGAACACTATTTTTCTTTCATTTAAGATTCTAACAAAACCTAACTTCTTTGTCTCTCAAGCTTCCTTGATCTCCTTCACTTTTAGCTGTCACATAAAGTCAATTGGCTGCACCTCTCTGCTTGATAAAGACAAGCCAACTGGTCTGATGTATCTTTAATGAGGAGGTAGGTAAGACACAGTCCAACAAGGTGCTGAACACTTTGACCCTAAGCTAGCAAAGCACTTAAATATCTGCTTAACTTTTAACAAGAAGAACTCCTTTTGAAGCTAATGGGGCTGTTCTGGCATTCAGACTTCAGCACCATAGTATAAATTTGGCTGGATTAGGGACAGAGCCTTTTCAAGGCTCAGCCACTGAGAGAGCAAAGCCAGCCAGAAACACACAGGTAACCTGGTGAGAGCCAGCACAGCTGAGTCACAGGTAACCTGGGGAAAGCCTCTCCATCAGTAATTAACGTGTCAGACGTGTAATTACAGTTGCACATAACACTGTGGTGTTGTTGCTGTGTTAGCAGGAGCAGGCAGGGTTATTCCTGTTCCAATGTAATGTTCCATCCATTGGGTGGAACACCTGAAGGATCTGCAGGGATGAAGGCTTGGCCTCTGCTTCAAAATCAGCGTTCGACCCGACAAGAAGGAAAGGACAAATACAAAATAAACAAATCCAAATGAATGATGGGAAAGTCATGAAGAGGAAGGTGAAAGAGTAAAAATTATATCAAAGCTGAGCTATTGTTGCTGAGGTTCAGTTAATCAACTGATCCATATCCAGCTTGGATTATTCCAGGCATTACTGGAGGAGAAGTGCTTTGAGAATCCAATAAAATACGTGAGAGCCGTGATAAAACTTTAACCTGTTTTGATAATACAGTGACATTCTACTCCACACACGTGTAAGAAAGGCTGCTAGATCTCATCACCATTAGTTATTAATCTATCTGTTCCTTTAAAATTTTCTCATTGCCCCCTCCTTTTTCAGGAGTTTACTTTTACTAAAGAGGAACTGATTTAAGGTAGGAAAAAAGCTGCAGCATATCAAAGAGTGAGTGGGAAAATGGGTAAAGAGATCGTGTTTAACTGGGAAGGCAGTTATTTTAGAAATATTTTATATCATTTAAAAAGCACTGACTACTATTTTATGCCTCTTCCTGAGGAATAAAAGTCATAGTTATGAGTCCAGGTGTACATATTTCAATAGAAAAGTAAGACTGCAACAGATACATAAAAATCTCTTTAAAGAGTAGCTCAGATAGATTCTTCATGAGTAAAACACTGGCAACCTGAATTTTAATATCATTCTCAGCATTTCAGTGGAGCATTTTGTTCACCTGTAAAGTGCTACAGAAAACAGAGCATAGATCATCCCTACTTAGCCCTGTGTCATCTCAGCTCCAGCAGCTGCCCTGGGGCTGTGCCGTCCATCACTGGGGCTGGGACATGGGGCTGGCCAGCTTAGTGCTTCCAGCTCTGTCAAATTTATTGAATGTGCCTCATGCTTGGGGTTATGGCCATTTATTTTGAGAGTTGTAGCTGATCTGTAACTCTGCAAACAACAAAAAAAATAAGATGTTCACCATTCCAGGTTCTGTCTACGCAGTATTACATAATATGAGAATTAAGTATTTTTCCTTAGCAGCATGTTGCAATATTATGGTGTGAGCCTCTTTGTATCACCCAGGACACAGAGAGAGAAGAAGGTTATAAAAAGCTGCCTGAGCTGGTTTTTATTCTAAGAGGCCTTCAGACCAAAGGCCTCGTCTCTGCCTTGGGCCTGGCAGGGAGGCTCCGAGAAGTCACTGGGGCTCCCTATTAAAATACTGTTAGCACAGACAAGAGTTTTTGGTCTCCTTTTTAGTTCAAACGTCGTCTGGGAGAGACAAAGAAACAAAGTGCTTGGGTCAGTGGAAATTTCTGACAAAGACTTTTCTTCCTGGCACACACAGGGACAACCCCACCAACTGTGTGGGGTTTGTCCCCCCCGAATGACAAGGCAAAGGTCCTGATTAAAGGCTCTCGGAGCGGGGACACAAAAGATGGCCCAGGACTTCAAAGTCAGCACACTGCTGGCCAGCGGGGAGGTCCCTTTTCCCCCTTCTCTCTCCTTTTAACTTCAGCTCCTGCTGGCTGTGGAGGGGCTTCTAATTGCATTTCACAGGAGCTGAACAAAACGTGGTCTTGTCTTCCACACAGCAGCGACCCCGGAGGACGTGGAGATGATGTGAGGCTTCAGAGCAGGAACAAAAAGAGATTCATCCTGTCAGCAAGCCGTGCAGAGGCAATGGTGAGACTTCTGCAGGATCATTTGCATGTTGCCACGTTTCTAGAGGTGAACAGGCAATGGTGGGTTTTCAGAGAATTGGTGTGGCCAGCCCCCTCCTCATGGCTTTCAACATGGGCCATCTGCAAACCCAGCAAGATTTGGGCCAGGGTTTGACCTGATCTGCAGCACCACTGGAAAGCCAGACACAGCTGAAGGTGACCAGCAGAGTGGAGATCTCCTTTGTGCTGGAGAGGAAGAACCTCTGCCCACTGATCCAGGTCTGCAGCTGGAGATTTTCTCTGGCAAATTGGGATCTTGATCAAATGGTACCCAGGCTGATTTAAGCAGCCTAATTAAAATTCTTCCTGTGAGTCTAGAGCTATGGAAGAGAAAGTTTGGCTGAAGCCAGATAGATTTGTTGGAAGTCCAGGAAAGTGGTTTCAGGTGACATGGGATGAGAAGAAAACCTCAGGCCAGATGTTCCACAGGCAATGCCATGCCAGTCAGAGATGGGGCATGATTTAAATCAAACACAGAAGTACACTGGGACCCAACACTTAGCCACCTTACCTTCCAAAAAACCCTAAAGACCAAAAAAGGTCTGTACTCATATGAATGATCAAAACGCCATCTTATCCCAAAATAACACAAGTCAACAAAGTGCTACTCCTGTAATGGCTGATAGTCCCTCTCTTCCGCTTCCCTAATGAGATTGTCTTCCTCAGTCTTTTCCTTTTGCATTCAAATTTCAATCTGCAGCGGATTTTTCACATTACAGGATGAACCATCTATCTATTTTCCCACATTGCACAGCACTAGACCCAGCACAATACATCCAAATCCCAAGAAGCAGAGTTGATCCCGTGTTCCCTGTGCTGGTGCCAGTGGAAGCCGGCGCTGCCGAGCCCCAGTGTTCTCCATGGATGCTCAGGAAGAGAATTAGACCTGGAACGAGGTTAGTTAGTCACTGCTGATTCATCACACGTTTGAGATTTGGATTAACAAACCATTCATCCCCCCAGTCCTTGTGTGCAGGCCCCTGTTTCCAGCAGGAGTAGGGGTTTTTTATTTATTTACTAACTGACAATAGTGGAAGGCCTCATATTCACATCTGAATTATAATAAATGCATTATAAATGAGTAAGCAGGAAACAGTAAGGAAATGATGTTTTACTTTTAAATGCTAATTATGGAGCCCTGGTGCAGTTAATGTGTAGGGTGTTCTGTCAATTTTTAATGTTTATGCCAAGTGTAGTCTTCAATTTAACATGAGCTTTTAATCCTTTGAGTACTAAATTGCCTTTTAATGCTTGCAGCACAACATTGTGTTTGCACAAAGTCAGGACTGAAAAATGAATTTACTACAAGATATGTGCATGTATGAAGTGGGGAGGAAGTACAAAGGACAAGATTTTTTTTTTAATGATGTTGTTGGAACCTTATAGGAGGAAGGAACTGCTTTCAGGACGTACCTGGCAATTGTTTGCAGTGGCAAGAGGCTGCTGCTGATTTAGTATCTCTGTTGAAGCATTTTCAGAGAGCTCTTTCAGGCTCCAACAATTTATCCAACAACTACACCAAAAATTTATGGTTTGCACCCATAAATCAAACTTGGAGGAAAACATGATGGAAGGAATCACCATAGAGAGGAACCTGCATGGCCAGTAGGACAAAAGAACCTATGTAGAGAGGGAGTTCTTCAGCTGACAGAACTGGAAAGAGTAAGGTCTGGAAAAGATAAATGATATGGTAGTTTTCTGGGTTGGCTGGTTTGGTTTTGCCTTTTCAGCTGGTGTGTGGTTACAGGTCCCAGGTAGTTCCTGGCTCCCAGGGTGCTCCAGTCAGTAGCATGGCTATGGCACAACCCCCTGGGCTGAAGATGCTCATCCCAGCCCAACACAGCTCCTCCTTCCCCCTCTGCCCCCAGAAACCTCAGCACAGCCAGACCCGAGGAAATGGCTCAGGAACCACTCTGGGGAGGCTCCAACTTCACAGGCAACAGGACAGCTACAGCCCCTGCACACTCCCAGGGTTTCTTGCCAGGGGACTGTGTCCTCACCTGCTCCCACAGCAGCATCTCTGGGATTTGGCCAACTGGGCACATTCCAGCCCCACCTGCCCCCAGCGCTGCTCTCACCGCCCCTCCCCGCATGCAGGGGAGTAGGAGCAGCTTGTGAGGCTAATCCCTGTTTATCTCCTTGGTGAACAGACTTTTAAAATGACACTGTTCACATGCTTAAAGCTCCCAATTTGACTTTCCTTGACAGCAGCCATCTCAGGAATCCCAATGAGGTTTATTTTTGGCAGTGGAGCCTTCACAGAATAGGCTTTGCTGTGTACAGCTCCCAGTGTGCCAGTGCAGCTCTGCAGAGGAGGAGAACTGGGGACATGAGCATTTGGTACATCCCAGTGAGGTACCCTCAGCTTTGCTACCAGATTAGACCCACAGGGCTACAGCCAATTAATTAAAAACTCACTTTGCTTTTTCTCTTCCCCTGCATTTCCACCATCCATAAGATTTTGGAAGACTGGAAGGCACATTAAACCTCATCTCATTCCACCCCTGTCATGGGCAGGGACACCTCCCACTGTCCCAGGTTGCTCCCAGCCCTGTCCAGCCTGGCCTTGGGCACTGCCAGGGATCCAGGGGCAGCCACAGCTTCTCTGGGCACCCTGTGCCAGGGCCTCCCCACCCACACATGAAGCAATTTCTTCCTAATATCCAATTCAAACATCTCCTTCTTCAATTTAAAGCCATTCCACTTTGTCCTATCACTGCAAAAAGTCCCTCTCCAGCTTTCCTGTTGGCTGTAGGTATTTGAAAATATTTTTCCTTCTCCTTCATCTTAGCTTCCCACGTGTGCTAACACACAGTTTGTGCTGCCCACTCCAATAATTTGCTGTTCTGGGAAGTGGCATCTCTTTGCTTAGCCCATCAGAGGGAAGAGCAGTCAGGAAGTGGTGGTGGCAGTGGGGACAGGGACACACAGATTCCCAGGCTGGGGTCAGACCTGTTCTGACACAGTTCTGACACAGTTCTGCAGGTGTCTGAAGGCAGGAACCCCTCTGCTACAACCGCCTACCAATTGTCATGTATTTTAAAATAAGACAGGAACAAAGTCTTTTGTATTTGAAGCATGTTTTGCTTTGCCTTACATTTCCAAACCTCTTTTCCAAGCCTCTTCCTTATACTATTTTTTTCTCCCCTCACCAGGTTTTTTAATCCTCCCATTCAGAGCCAAATTCTTCTCTTTTCCTTTTCATACCATCGAGGTGAACAGTGTCTACTTTAGATCTTGTTCATTAATGTATCGAGGCATCTTACTTTGTATTACTTCCATATCTTGATGTTATCTAAAGCTTTTTGTATAGTAAGAGAGAAATTACAAGGTTTATAATTTCCCTCACACACGTAACAAAAATGATAAAGCATGAAATTGCAGAGCTGTGACTGATTTTCTATAAAAGTTCAACAATTTCCAGCAGGCTAGAGCTGAGATGGGGTTGGATTTGCTCTGTGCCTTTAGGTCTTGTTGATATTCATCTGTGTGTATGTGCATGTCTTTATAAACGGTATATGTGTCAAATAAGTGTCAGAGGAGGCCACAGAGATGCTCTGAGGGCTGGAACTCCTCTGCTCTGGAGCCAGGCTGGGAGAGCTGGGATTGTTCACCTGGAGAGGAGAAGGTTCCAGGGAGACCTCAAAGCCCTTTCCAAGGCCCATAGGGGCTCCAGGAGAGCTGGAGAGGGACTGGGGACAAGGGATGGAGGGACAGGACACAGGGAATGGCTGCACACTGCCAGAGGGCAGGGATGGATGGGATATTGGGAGGAAATTCCTCCCTGGGGAGGGTGGGCAGGCCCTGGCACAGGGTGCCCAGAGAAGCTGTGGCTGCCCCTGGATCCCTGGCAGTGCCCAAGGCCAGGCTGGACAGGGCTTGGAGCAGCCTGGGACAGTGGGAGGTGTCCCTGCCCATGGCAGGGGTGGAATGGGATGAGCTTTACAGATCCTTCCAACCCAAACTATTCTGTGACTCTGATTCTATAAATAAATCATACTTTGGTGAAAACCAGTATTAAACCACCAGATAAAACTCTTCTGAGAGCATGCAGCATGTCTGCAGCAGATTTGGAATTACACTGCAATTCTATAAAACACCAGACATCTCTTTTATAGGTCTTTTAAGCAGATGAAAGAAAGGATTCAGTTTACCCACATCTGCAAAATCCCACTTGGAGGAATAAACACTCAGCAAGAAGCTTCTCATTCTTTGTGCACCTGCCTAGGGCAAAAGCACCACAATACTGGCTTTACTCCTGGGCTTTTGAACACATCTTGCTTTTGACCAGGCTACAGATACAGCAGCCCTAAATTGCTGGTTGAACCTCTCTGGAGAGATCCAAACCCCACACTGTGCTCTTGGAGTGATGGAAATGAAAAAAGCTCAGCAAGTCCAAGGATCTGATGAGATCAGGCCAAAGTCACTCAAAGAGCAATAACCCAGGTATTGGACAGACCAGGCACAATCAACCTCTTCAAATCTGTCACCAATAACAATGGAACCAAAATCTTCTGAAGCCCTCTGAAGTGAAATTAAATTCTTCTAATTAGTAATCATTCACCCAGTTTCTTCTACACTGTTGGTGTCAGACACTTACAAATGCCAGGATCCCCATCCTGGATGTCCAGCACACCCTGGGGTCAGTCCTGTGTCCACCAAGGCTGCAGCAGCCCAATGCCCCTGTTCCTGGGCTGTGCTGATGAGGCCTTGCAGCTCACCAGAGTCAGTCATAGCACAGAAAGAAACATTTCCAGGATGGGATTTGTCCATGAAGCCAGGTTCCTCCCCCTAAGCCAGATTTCAGGGAATACATCAGTGTCACACTGCCTTGGCTGGCACACACCTCCCAATTGCCTTAAATACCCAAGTCTATTGAGTTAACTGTTCCTGTCATTCATCCCTACAGCACACCAGACAATAGTGACCCTTTAAAAGAAAAGAATTTTAAAACAGGTGTGAATTTAAAAGATTTAATATAAAATATAAGGTATTTGTGCCACACTGCCTGCTGTTTAACTGGCCACATTATGCAGTGCTGAGGGTGACCTGGTCTAGAGACAGGTTTTAAACACTGGACAGCACAGCTGCCCTTGTCCAAGAGCTTCCCCATGGCACATCAGCTCCTGTCACACCCACATCCCCCTGTGCCCATCCACCCCTGCACACTGCACTGCCCTGGCCATGGACCAGCATGAGCAGCCAAGGGAGTGTGGGGAATTTGGCTCCATAAAGTGCCAGTGGAGGTTTAGGACTCCTGGGCAAGCTGGCTGCTGTCTCACATCCTATCACACCTTTGGGGTATTCCTTTCCCATCACTGTGGTCAGGGGGGGCTGGAAGAGCCCTGGAAAGGCTGGAGAAGCCATGGAAGCCCTGCCTGGCAATGGCACACACCACTTTAGTCCTACTAGGTCACAAATCCAGCCTTATTTAAATATATGCATGTGGAAATATTTTTAGAAAGTTTCAAGCACGTACTCCAACATGGCAGCATCTTCCAAAAGCTATGGATTTCACTGAATCATTTTTACTGCCCTAATTTAGAATAAAGCATAAATACTGTGTGCATGAACTATGATTCACTCCAAGGGCCCTCCAGCATGTGGGGCTGTGTGTGGCTCTGACATGGGGCCTGCTGGCAGTGCTGGAGACTTGTCAACCATCAGCTTGTCCTAGTGACTAATAGGGGAACTCAAATAATATAATGACAGGTTTTGATTGCCTTAATTTTAGAACCAACGTGAAAACCAGGTGAGCTCAGGAAAGCTACATGTGGTATGAGCTTGGAAAGGAGGTGAGGTGGAAAACCAATCTCCCCTCATGTCAGTCTTGCATATAAACTGGAAGTCTGAAAGTTTTCTTAAAAATGTATAATTGAGTAATTCCAGTGTTGCTTTTTTATATTATTGCATTGCTTAAGAGCCTTTGCTATGAACTTGGATCCTGGGTGTCTAAAACACACATCTCTGTCTCAGGGCTGTACATTATACACACTGAGACATTCATTGCCCAACTGAATCCAGCCTAATGCACTGCATTTATTTCCTAAAAGCATTTAGAGGAGAAATGAAAGAGCAAACAAAATAAACCCTAATGTTACTCAGGAATTAAGTATACACAGTCTTTACTACTTGGTACTTTCCTTCTTTGCAATTCATAAAAAGCCAGCCAGGGAGGCAGAAGTTTCCTCACCCCTAATGCTGAGTGAAGACTGCATCCCTGCCTTGGTAATCCTGCAGAAATTGCCCATGTCTGTGGTACCTGGGAGTCAGCACCTCTGCCTGCTCAGCTGTCACACCTCTTGTTCAGGTCTCTCCTCTGATAATCTCTCCCTGCTCAGCTCCAGATAACACAATGCATTCCCTCTTCTCCTTTCTGAGCTTATTTGCAGATGTAGCCATCCATAAGAAGCTTTAAATGTGTATTACACTACAGGAAAAACCCCTGTGGCCCACCAAGTAGTACGCTGAAAACCAGTTCAGATTCGCAGAGAAGCTGGTATTAAAATCCTTGAGGACTTAGCATTCCCCTGTCATGCATTTAAAACCCTGTGAATAGTAAAGGAGCCCTGGTAATTTTGCTAAAATATGGAATTCCATCATTTCTGCAGAATAAACAAAAACAAACCAATGCATTAGCTATGCAATACTTCTCAGCACCACAGTTTGAATGCATCATTAAAGACAGATTTTACCCATGAAAAGTGTTTTTAAAAAGTAATAAATACACCAAACTTTACATATACTTTTCATTTCATTCTTCCATCCTCTCTGTGGGAGGTGGACTCAGATTAAGCTGGTACAGCCAATTCCTCCAGCTGCAGGAAGCTGGAGCCCTATTTCTTACAGCTCCCATATTGTATATTGTGGTCTAAACTAGATCCCACCTGCAACTGTGAAATCTGGGAGTTTAAATCCATGATAGCCACTGATATCAGAAATGAAAGTAAGTAAAGAGCAGCTAGAATGTAATCTCACTGTCATCAACATCAAGTTCACGTTCCTATTTCCAGGTCCTAAGTACTCAGCAAGGACAATTCTCTGATTTTTCTCTCCTGATAAGAGCTGATTTACTACACGATTCAGCTGGAATCCTCTTTGCTCAAATCTAAGATGGCTGTTTGTCCTTCCATCCAGCCCTGCTCTTTCCACCCAGCCCTGCTCCTTCCACACATCCCTGTCCTTCCACCCAGCCCTGCTGAGACCCAAACAAAAGCAGCATTTTCTCAGCAGGACGTGTTAGCTTGGGCACGCTGCCACAGCTCCCCAGCTTCTGCAGGTAACTGGATGCAGTGTAGACAAGCCTAATGTGGTTTCATATGGAAATGAGCCATAAATTATTAATATTAATAACATCTATAAACAAAAGGTGACAACTTCAAGTGGATTATTGTGTAGTACGTACAAGGCATCTGTTCATTATCATTTACAAGACACTCCTGATATACACAACAATTTACCCAAGGATCTGGGCAGACGTTTCCACTCTGAATTCCCGTCTCCAACCCCAAGGTGCTCACAGCAGCCCAGAGTCGTGCTGGGAATGCTGTGTGTCTGTGCTGGAGCAGGAGCCCCGGGCCAGGGACCCCTCAGCACACGCGGCGCCGGCGGGGACGGGCTCGGAGCAGCTCTTTCACCTTCAGATCCTGCTGCCATTCTCTGAGGTCGCAGCGATTGCATCAGTGGAAATTTGTCTCGTTCTGAGAGGGCCTGATTCTCGCTGGGAGCCAGACGCCTGGAAGCTATTACGTGTCTGTGTGATGGTTTCAGGCCCAAAGGAAACTTCCTACAGCCCAGCCATAACCCATGGGAAAAGGCTGGGACAGGGGAGAGGCAAACGGGGCTGTGAGCACAGGATTCTGCAAAGCACCACTGTGAGTTGATTATGTCAAAGACGGAGGAAGCCGTGATGTTACAATTTTTCTGTCAAGGACAGTGATAAAAAACTCTCCTCACTCCAAGCTCTGGGATTTACGGCATAGGTTTCCAACCTCCAGAGGCTAATTATTTCCAGTCATCCTGCAGTGCACCCTGGGCAATGCTTTATGAAGTTAGCTTCATGTGGCTGAACACCCTTACTTCACTGGCCTCTTGCTGTCATGATGCAAAGACGGACTAGTACTTCATGTAGCAATTTTTAAATAGAGGTGGATGATTTTTCAAGTAATTATTAGCAAAAACGTCAAACAGAAAGGCAGAGGCTGGCTATCCTACTGAGAGGAACCACTGAGGCAGAAAATATGTGCCAGAGCATGGAGTGGGAGCTGCACCAAGCTTGCTGTCAGACAATGCTCTTTATCAAACCGGGAACACAACACCAGGCTGCTGATAATGCCTCCTTTAATGAGGCGGCCGAGCCGCCATGCTCGGCTGTATTCACATCAACACAGCAGCTTTTCAGCAACTGATTTTAATCTCATTTCCTGATCTGAGAAGGGCCCGGGAAACCCAACACCTTCAAAAAATTGTTTTTTAATTGTTGTTGGCAACCTCATCTACTACCTTCAAAGGACAAGTTAATGGTAGCTAAACAGAGAACAGTGACACTGCAGTGAGTGGGGGAGCTGCTCCTCTTTCTCACAAAGACCAATTCTCAAATTACCAGATGTTTTCTTCGTCTTTTGGAAAAGAAAGAAAGAAAATCTCAAGACCTTCCTTGCAGGCAGATGGGGGCATAACAACACAGCCTGCAGCCCAGTGCTGTGGCAGGAGCAGCCTGGAAGTGGAGGGTTGCAAAGGCCATCCAGAGCCCACAGCTGCCCTCCCCTGTGCCAGAACAGGCACTCCCAGGAGCCGTGAGCAATGCCACACTGGACATTGCTCCACTGAAGTGCTCACAGTCACCAAGAGTGATCTTCTGAGGTTAAATCACCAGCTACAGTGAGGGATTTCTGCTGGGGTTAAATCCACCCAATACACAATCCCCTCATGGGTAAATGGAGAAACCAGTTCAGCCTTCCCTTTCTCCTGCTGCCTCTTTTTCTCTGATAACTTGGCAAGCATTTTTGGACACTGATCAATCCTTTTGGTGTGTTTAGTAATGATACCTGAAGACTATCTGTACATAAATGACCAATAATGGCAGTGCAGTGCTCTTATCAGATGGCCACCAAACCTTAGTCACGTCTCACCTTTCTGCAGTTAGCCTCTGTTTTGGACTGTGCATAAAACCTGAAATAGAAACCTCTTCATTCTTTGGGGATGTTAAAGCACAGAATCATAGAATAGCTTGGGTTGGAAGGGACCTTAAAGCTCATAGGTCAAACCCTGTTACTAATTGTTGGCTGTGAGGGTGGGCAGGCCCTGGCACAGGGTGCCCAGAGGAGCTGTGGCTGCCCCTGGATCCCTGGCAGTGCCCAAGGCCAGGCTGGACAGGGCTTGGAGCAGCCTGGGACAGTGGGAGGTGTCCCTGCCCATGGCAGGGAGTGGAAATGGATGATCTTTACGGTCCCTTCCAACCCAAACCATCTTATGATTCTAAAATCCAATCCAAGTAGATTTAGGAGTGAGGATACAATACTTGTTTTATATAACAGACTTCATGAAATAGGAGGAAAAAACCCAACCCCACAGAGAGTTGCAATAACACTCATTGTGCACATCTCTAAAGGTACAGCTGTAGCAATCCAGCTGTTCTACATCTGGGCTTTCAGAGCAAGCCTGCATTTCAGTAAGGTCACACTGGGTGTCCCAAATGCCTGTGTGTCTGCAGATATATCTGAGCTACAAGGAACACACCATAAGCTGCTCAGCTCATTAACAGGTTCCTCCCTGAAGCTCCGTTCAATTTCAGCAACTGAACTGCTGGAGGTGGCTCAGGCTGGCAAAGAGCAAGCCCAGCCAGCCTGGAGTGACTGTCCTGCTCAGGACATGGCAAAGGGAAGCTCCCTGCCACTGAGGCTCTTTGAGCAGGTGTGGGTGGATGAAAATTATCTCAGCATGGGTTGTGCTGGGCTAGCAAAAACCAGGAAGGGTGTTGGGAAGGAGACATACATTTTGGAAAATGACTTGGCCAATGTGGAGAAGATTTGGGAAAACTACTCCTGGTGTCTCCCTTGTCTGGAGCTGGTGCCAGGCATGGCACATGTGCAGGAAGAGGTGAAACCTGGCCTGACCTTTCACCTGACAGGTTCCCCCAGGGCAAAACATCAAGAGAGACACCATGAAAATGTGCGACTTCAGGTAGGAGTTGGCAGCATGTCCACGTGGGACAGGTTCCTTTGAGTGATCCTGCCCCCCAGGCTCCCTGCTGGTGTGACTGCCCTCTGCTTTGGGACACAAAACACACCTGAGGCATGGCCTGAAGAGCAGCAGGAATCAGCCAAAGCAGTCAAGCAAAGAGCTATTGGTAGCTTATGATAAAGCATAAATTTTTCAAGAGCCCATAAACAATTCAAACATCCAGCATTTCACAGAAGCCAGTGCACCCTGGTTCTCGTTTTAGTCACAGCACATTGCTGCTGCAGTCACTGCACATCAGCATGGATGGAGCACTGTGCTGGAGAGAGGGATACAGATCAACACCCACCCCAAGCCTTACACTAGAGAGACACAGGAATGTCACAGGGCAAAACAAACAAAAAAAAAGCTAAAAAAGGCAAGTTTTGTCCAACTGAGATAGTTCATTAGGAGAAAAGAGTGGAAACCAGACCAGGCTTCAGCCCTTCCCATCATTACGTTTCTGAAATAAAAATGACAACAGATGAGCTCAGTGCCAACAAACCCATCCCCAAAGCAGCAGAGGGTCCCTGGCATCTGTAACCTCCATCCATTTGAAGTTTGTAATTTTGCAGAGCCTCTTTTTCTTCCCTTGCAGCTGTTTATATGACACAAATAACTTTCTGGATCCAAGTCCCAGACCTCTCACATCTCACATATTGAAGAATTAACCTGAGGAGGAAACTGTCAGACAAGGCTGACTCAAATTCCACCCCCATTTCAGCAACACTCAGAAGGAGCTAACACCTTTCTGCAGAGTGGCAAATTAAAGTCTTACAACTGGAATGATCAGTAGGAATCTGCAGCAAAGACCTTTGGCACAGACCACAACTCTGTTGGACCTGCAGGTCAACAGAAGCTCCCCAAGAGGCCCTGGGGACACACGGGGAGGTTCCAAACAGCTCCCAGTGCTACAGCACGTGGGCACCAGAGCTTGTGTGGGTAAAACAGGCACAGGAAGAAGCCACGGAGCAGGAACCCCCCCATCCCACTGCTCCCTCAACCACACACTCATCCCCCACCAGGCCTCAACACAGAGCTCCTTGGGAGCTGCTGCCACCTCCCACCTGTGACCCTCTCCTGACCCTCCCGAGTCCATGGTGAGTCCTGTGACTCTGGATCATATGGAGATCTGGGCATGTTCCTTCCAACACAAGGACAGTCCTACTGTGACAGGCCAAAAGCCTCTGAGAAAAGTCAGCACTGTGTTTCTAGGGAATGGCACAAGAACGAGAATGGGGGATGATCTTCTGAACCTGCTTTCTGCTACTGAGATTGCTTAAGCCAAGGATGTCAGCTCTGCACTTAAAGTGTTCCAGACATCTTTCTTCCAAAAAAATTGTCCCTTCACAAACAGGAAGACTCACCACGTTCAGTTCAACTTCATTCTATAGATTTTTCTTACATAACTCTACTTTTACAATATTTATGGCTGCATAACTGCAACTAAAGTAAAACAAAGAGAAAAAAATTGCCAAGTTCAGTTTTAAATTCAGTCGTGTTGTCTGATAAAGTCATGAAAGTATTTGGAGAGGCGAAAGCAGAAGCCCAAGGCAGTGGTGGCCAATGCTGGTGATGGAGGTGGCCAAGGCAAGGGGAGATGAGAGGGAGGCACCAACATCTCCATAAGAGATGTTTTTGCTTTCTTAATGAGCTCCTCCTGCCTGCAGCAGGTACCAGCTATTGCTCTGCACCCACTCATTCCCAGAGTATTCTGTTAGGACAATGTAGTCCTCAGAAAATCTTACCATGAGAGTCTTGTGCTGTTATATATTTTACAAAAGAATATGTCAAGGCAAAAAGAAGTGAATGGACGAGCTGGCTCAAGAAGCTGATGTCTGGCTTTCCTGGGATGGCTATTTGGCAGGTGAAGGTGGGATTTGCTGAGTGGTCAGTAGGTCCCCAAGGGCTGAGGAATGACCCCCTGGGCTTCCAAAGCTCCTAAAGCTCACCAGATGGCTCCTCTCCAAAACACAACACCCACAGCTATTTCTGTCCAGGACTGTGACTCCATGACAAAGTTTTCCCAAGCCCAACCAACACTGTAGTGCACTTGGGCACTGCTGGAAGACTCCAAGCAAAGTGGAACCGACACAGAAACCCACAGGAGGATGCCCTGGGCTTCAGCATGTACAGAATCATCAATCTCAGGAAGAGAAAGGACTTTGTGTTCAGATGACATCAAACATCCTTGTCAGGATCATGACGTTCGTTCCCTTGCAGCTGACCTGGAAAGCGAAATATGCCCTTGACATACGACCCAGGCAAACGTGAAGGCAATTTTACTGACAGCATGAATAAAATAAACTCTCCCTGACAGGCCACGGAAAGGGGCAAAAGATGAAGTGGTTCATGCTCTCCTCCGTTAGTTAAAACCCTTTGGACTTTGCTTCCACCTCATTGCAGAAGGCTGCTGAGGCAAAGGGTGATATTTGCCTGCAATCTTTCCCTGGGAAGTAATTAGTTTCCATTTAGAGGGATGACAAATTGATCAGGCAGGAATCTTACTGAGCTCTGAATTGAAGCTAAACTGTGATAGCTCCAGCTCTGGCAACTTGGGTTTGTCAGTCTGTCAATGCATTTTACAGTTTCAAAATTCAATCACCCAACAGCAGGAAAGACNAAAAAGCAGCAGCAGCAGAAGCAGGGGGGAGAAGCAGCAAAGCCTCCACTTCCTCCTGCAAGTTCATTATCACCTCTCCAAAGCATGACGGTGGTGTGAAATGGGTTAGACGCATGGATGCCTCTGTTAACGGCCAAGGAAAAAAAAGTCGCACATCATTAGGAATGGAATAAACGATACCGAGGCACAGAGCAGAAATGATTTGATTAGCAATTTCCAGTTTTGAAAAGACCTGGAAGAGAACCAAATGACTATACAGAAGGTGTGATGGAGTTCTTAATTGCTGTAACTGCACAGGGAGACTCGATGATTTGTGACATATAATACAGCACAGTACGCTAACGCTAATAACTGTTAATTAACTGCAGCAATGATATACTCTCAAAATGCACATACAAGTTACCATAATTTCTAGATTAAAAGCTGCAATGTTCGAAGCCAAAGGCAGAGGGAAGGCAGCACTGAGAGAGTGGAGGAAGAGAAGAAAGTGGAAAAGGAGATGGAGAATCTTTCTGTTTTTTCAAACCCCCTTTTGAGCACTTCTGACATCTCACCTGGAGTAAAGTGGCCAGAAAGCACCAAGAAAAAAAATATAAAATACTCCTTCCGATGTGCGAAACGGTTGCTGCATGAAAGTCTCCCTCCAGAGCAGCAGTTATTAATTCTGAAAGGCTGTTGTTGCACCAGGCCATCTGGCTGTGCTGTAAAGAGTTCAGGAGCTGCTGCTGAGCTAAGGTTCCTGTCGGATCCCATTCGCCCCAGTTACATTATTCACCCACAAATGTTATCGCACCATTTTTTTCCCCATCGCTGCTGTTTGTGAGTCACTTTATTTATTTGCAGGTAGTTTGTTGCACTGCTCAGTGCAAAAGTGGCTCTGCCAGGAGCCTCCAGGGAGCAGGGACACAACACCCTCCTCCAACGGATGCTCCCGAGCTGGTTTTGCTCTGCCTCCCAACAGCAGTGCTGTGTGTGAGGCTGCAAGGTGGCACTTAGGAAAAGCTGCTGGATTGACAGCCTGGGAGACTGAAGGATTCTATCTATCCCCCAGCAGGCAGAGCACAGACACCCTCCCACACACTGTCCTTCACCAGCACGCCGAGATGGGAATCAGATGACACTGATTAGCTGTCCAGAACTGCTAAAACATTTTCTCATTTGGATCAATAGTAATAAAGAGGTGGGTAAGGCAGGTATCAGGTTGCACTATGGAGGGCTGATTCTGATCTTCCTGCAGAGCTGTAGCCCCGGCAGAAAAACCTCTTGGTGTGTTTCCCTTCCGAGGTCCTTTCAGTGCAAGTGATCTGTAGACAGGCTATTTAAATGTTACAGCCAGGCTAATCTCCTACCAGCCCTAACACATCAATTACCCTGGCATGCAAAGCTAACAGGCTTTGTTCTTCCCTTGCTGACCCTTCCCAACTCGCTCCTCCTGGCTGGCCTCCAAAGGGAAGCCAAGCAAAGTGGCCGTGTTTCAGCAGGCACTGCTCTCTGTACCCTCGTGGGTGTGAGTTCAAATCTAATCCCTGTGGCAAAGAGTGGGAAACCAGGAACCAACACACAAACTAACCAAAGCCTAAATGATTGTGTGATTCTGTGACTCCATAGCATGGGTGCTCACTGATGCACACTGGGATGCAGGGGATGGCAAAGATGAGAATCCAAGCACGGAGCAATGATGAAAAAAAGGCCTCACAGACTCACTCAGCCTCTCTATCCTCCGCGTTCGCACCAACGCCGTGTGTTGAGAGCATGTGTGAAGTCTATCTATCATTTTAACATTGAAGTGCCTGGAAAAATATTAAGGGTAAACTTTGCTGTCATTCCAACATATGGCAAAGCACTGAAATATAGACATATCCTGAGGAAACTGGAGAATTTGAATGAATATCTCTTTACTGAAGAGCACGTTGGTTCTGTATTTTCCAGTTTTTTGTCCACCTTCTCCTCCTACAATTTTTTTTTTATTCCAGTTTCTTTCTAGCTAATAAACCAACTCTCCTTCATAGAATCCCGGAAGAGTTTGGGTTGGAAGGGACCTTAAAGCTCATCTCCTCCATGGGCAGGGACACCTTCCACTACCCCAGGGTGCTCCAAGCCCTGTCCAGCCTGGCCTTGGAGACTTCCAGGGATCCAGGGGCAGCCCCAGCTTCTCTGGGCACCCTGGGCCAGGGCCTCACCATGCTCTGAGTAATGACTTTCTCCCTAACATTGAATCTGAATCTCTCCTTTTTTAGTTTAAAACCATTCCCCCTTATCCCATCCCTGTCAGCCCATCTAAAAAGTCGCTCTCCCTCTTCAGGTACAGGAAGCCCCATTCAACACTCTCAGGAGCACGATAAGCATAGACAGAGTAGAAAATAAAGAAAAAAATAAGGTCATATTTATGCCCCAATAAAAGAAATAGCTTCTAGCTAACAAAAACCCAGAGAATTTTCTATTTTTATATGGGATATGAAAGACAGAGGTGACCTATCTGAGTGTCCAGCCCTTCCCCAGTTGTATGGTCAGAACAGGCCCATACCTTACACTTCTCCAGTATGCTGCCCAAGAGGAAATGGCACATAGGATGGCATTTTTATCATTTTTCTCAGTAGCAGAATGACACTGCTGGGACAATCCTTTCCCTTTCCTCACTTCTGATTTTTCAAAGGCTCCTAGCTGTCACATCACTCCCAATTTTGCTCCCATGACCACAGCCTCTAAATAATATTGCATTTTCTTTACCACCTAACACAGAACTTTCAAACTGATTTAAATCTGAAATGAATGCTGTGAATACCAGTCCATACTCACGACAGACATTTAATAACCCCCCTGGGAAAGAAGAGCTTCTGAAACTGCTAAAATGCATCCTGTGGGGATGTCAGCCTGGAGTGAAAGATTCTTAAAGACTTTTTGTGTGACAGCATCACACCTTCTGAGAGTCCCAGGTGCCATTAGGGGGGAGGAGGGGACTACAGAACACTAGAAGTATTCAAGAATAATCAGCCTCAGGTATTAATGTTTTGCTTGAAGATGTAAAAGATAAGGCACTGAACCGGTTTGATTGCCAGAAAAGGGGTGTTCACGAGACACAAAGCTGCCTGTTCAATTCTGCTCCCTCCTTTTGCAAGGTGTCCATGCAATCCCCTGTTCATGATTAACACGGGACCACAGCAAGGCCGTGGGAAGAGGCGGCCAAAAGGCTGGATCAGCTTCTTGGAAAAACTGGAAACAACTCCCTGAGTCATTTCCACCCCAGAGCCTTTCAGGAACCCCTCTCACAGCCCTGCCAGCTTGTCCTCACAGACCTCTGCCCCACACTGTATGCAACACCAGTGGTTCTATTGAAGAAAGCATTTTTCATATCTGGTAGGAAATTAGGGGTAAAAGGGGGTGTCTCCCTTCAGAACTTTTCCATTCTAAAGCCAGACTTTGTCTCAGCACTACAAAAACAAAGCCTTTGTATAGGACAGCTTGGCACCCACCCTCATGCAAGGGGGGATTACGCTTTCCAAGCTGCATTTTTTGCCCTTGAAATGTTTCCCTTATAATTGGAAGCAAATTTTTTTTGTCACAAGATGGAATTCCTTTGTGCAAAAAGCCAAAGCAAAGCCTATATATTACTTACTTCTCTCTTTAAAGCCTTTAGCTTTCCTGGAGATTAACTGCCTGATAAACCCTCCCCAGGCCAGGGTTAAGGGCAGGACTGCCCTCTCCGCCCCAACTGGGCTTTTCTCACAACTGGTTGTGGCAAAACCCTTGGGAGCAGCCCCTGGCTACCAAGTCCAGGGCTTTCCTGGTTACTCCCAGCACTGGAAAATCCCTTCTCTGTGCTGGCTCCTTGGAAAGCACCTCTTGGCCACTGGACACCAGCACAGACCCTCCAGCCCACACCCTTTTGCTAATAACCTTTTTTATTTTTATTTTTTACTATTTTTTTTTGCCTACAACAAACATTCTTCTAAACATTTATCCCATACTTAATGTAAATTCCTACTTCTACTTGCTTTTCCCCTTCACGTGGCTGGAGTTGAAGGTGATTTGGAGGTAGGTGGAGAACAAAGAGGTATTTTTCTGGAGACGCCTGGCCAATCTCCAAACAGGGGTGCTGGGACACTGCCACTGGAATCCCAGCCACCCAGCACAGCCTCTGGGGAATTTAAAGGATAACGTGTTCCCCCACAGGAGCCACAGGGACCAATCTGACAGCTGGTACCAGAGGGGCTGGCAGAGGCACAAAGTCTCTGGGGCACAGAGCAAGTCACTGGAGACAGCACCTGCACCCTGAGTGCTGCCATGGAGCTTCTCCCACGGGAGCCTCACAAAATCCCATCAGCCCAAAACAGCAGCTCCACAGGCACCTGGATTTTCATTTATCCTTCATTCCTCACACTCCTGATCCTGCCTTTGGTCCTAGACCATCGCCTAGGATTAAGTGGTTGGCTCCCAAGCTCTGGGCTTGGGCTTTGTGCTTTGTGCCTGGCCTTTAGCTCTGCCAATCCAGCATTTCTCTGGCTCCTCAGCATCCTTCTGGCCCTGCCTCTAACACAGGGTCTGCCCTCCTTCTCCCCCCTGGGAGGGACCACCTCGCTCTGGGTCGTGCTGCCCTTGCACTCTGCCCAGGGCCCGATTCCATCCCCGATCTCCCAGCGGACGTGCCAACATCCCTGCCAAGTCTAAATCCTACTGGGGTGCAGAAGTACAGCCTGTCCTGGCTGCGTGAAAAACAGTTCTCCTCCACTCCCTACAATCACAGAGGTTATTTGCTGCCCCAGCTGGAAACAAATATTTTTTATGAAGATCTGTTCTAACCAAAAGCACATATAAAACAAAAGGGAAAGAAATATTTGAGGTTTGCGGTGGTTGGAATCTACACGCCAAAAATTAATGCTTTGACATGTATTTTGCGCTTAATCTTTTGTGGCAACTTTTTTACATTTGTAAGAGTTATGGATTTTAAAAGTCACAGCTAAGATTGCTTAATGAGCATTCACCACCCTGGAAGTGGAAGCAAGGCTGATGTGGTTTAGTCAGCTGTTAGCTTTATTGCCTCTCTTCTGTACTAAAAGTGACAAGTTGAACACATTATAGAGAGCTCAGATGTGTTATGTAGATGAAGCCTGCAGCAATATCTGCCTGCTCTCTATTATTTATGATGTCTATATAATACAATGGACTGAGATTTAAGCCATTGTGATGCAGTTTGTTTTCCAGGGTTCTAAAGTACAGCACATTTTACAGAGAATTGCATCTCTGTTACATATTAATCAAATCCATCTTACATGCAGCTCTTACACTGTAAACTAAAGGGAAAGAAAGATTAAAGCGCTTGGCTTTTCCTCAGCTGTCAAGGACTGGCAATAAAATAATAATAAGGGCTTCTAAATAATGTGTGTGTGACAGGCCTTTGCTCGGTTGTGCAGTCCTTTATGGAGGTTAACTACAAAATAAGTTCCAGTGAGTGATTGAGAACAGGCGAGTGTGTAATACTGTAATGCCAAGCCCTGCATAATTCTTTGCAAAGTTCATTTGCAGAAATTCTCCCAACCTGACAAGCCAAAGTTGCTGCGGGTCCAGGCACTCGGCAGGGGTGTGAAGTTAACTCCAAACCCTCACCTCGTTCTGAACTGCTTCAGCTGCAGCCCATTAAATCAGAAAGCTGCACTCCAGCAACACCAGTCAGCCTTCCTGGTTTCTTAAAAATATTATTATGAGGGAAGTCATGGGAAAGTTATTTTATTATAAAATATATGAAACTCTGTAGAGGTCTGTGGTTTTGGATTTTTCTTTTCCATCATTAGCCAGAGTTTTGAAGATCAAGAGGTGGAATTTTTAACAAAAGCCTAAACCATTACAAGCTTTTAAGGCAGTATGAACTGTGGAATTTATTGGACGAGGGTTTTTGCCTTTCCTCCCTTGGCTTTTGCTACCAGGGAGCCTTTCCAAAGTTTCCAAATCTCTGCCCTGCTGCCCCCTTGCAGGTGGTCTGTCCACTGCCACCAGGTCACTCACACCATGGTGGAGGGACAGAAGGGACCATGGCCATGGGAAGATGCAGCTGAGACAGAACCTCTGCCCTGGGCAGTGCCCAGCCCCGAACAGGCTGCCCAGGGAGGGGCTGGAGTCTCCCTCAGCGGGGATATTCCAGAGCCCTCTGGACACAGCCCTGTGCCCTGTGCTCTGGGATGGCCCCCCAGCCCCGAACAGGCTGCCCAGGGAGGGGCTGGAGTCTCCCTCAGCGGGGATATTCCAGAGCCCTCTGGACACAGCCCTGTGCCCTGGGATGGCCCTGCCTGAGCAGGGAGGTGGCACCAGGGACCCTCTGGGCTCCCTTCCAGCCTGGCCCAGCCTGGCATTCTGGGATATTGTAACAAGTCACAGCGATCAGCCCCTGACAAGGCTCAGGATTAAGGATCTCAAATCTAACCAATTCTTTGATAACATCCCCCTGGTTTGGGTTCATTCCTGCTCATGTCAAGGCCAATTTACCTCTGATTGACACTATTGCACACAGGAGAAGAAACAAGCCTGGTGAGGGTGTCCTGCATGCCACAAGTTACATGTGTAAAACAGTAAATAAGCACTACTGCCTTAAGTCCTGAGTTCTGAGGTGCTTTGTCTTCCAGTGAGCCAAACCTCTGCAAGAGAGTGCATCTTTAATCTCCCTTCCTGCCATGAGCATGCCTCAAGTAACTCTAACTTGGTGCATGGCTCTCTGGAGAACTGGCACTGATACTGGCACTTTCTGTGAAAGCCTCTAAATCCCTCAGACTCCCCAGGCCAGGCAGCACACTGAGCTTTCATGTAAGCACAGAAAAAGGAAATTCTGCTCCTTGTGTGGTCAGGCTTTTCTTTGGAATCACTGGTGACTCAACACCCTCAGAAGCAAATGGAGAGCCCAACTTTTTGTACTGCAAAGCAACTCATTATTTTAGGGAGTCTTCTCATCTCCTGAGGGCTCTCAAAATGCAATTTTGCTATGAAGCCACTGAGCAGCCTCTCAAAGCCCCTTGGCCACATCTACCAGGCCAGGCACATCCACCAGACACAAGAAGGCTCTCTGAAGCCACAGGCTGCCAAGAAGAACCATCTTGGAATTTAATTTTCCCCAGTGAATGGGGAAAGGTAGATTTTGGAAATAGCTCAAAACTCCATTGAGGGTGAAAAAATGACCCTGCAGCTCTGAAAAGTTCCCCATCCTTAACCTGGAGGGTTCCTGAAACAAAGCTCAGTGTCAGAGAGACACCATCCCAGACCGAATGGGTAACTGGGGGACAGCCATTTCCATTCCTGGGCAAGCAACACTCAAAGGGATAAATAAGAGCTAGCCACACACAGGAGAACACTGGTTTCTTTTGCTTTCCTTGACATGGAAAGTGGCCTGCATGCCACCTGGCACTCAGGGATCACTTCCCAGGCTATGGGAAATGAGCTGGGAAAACACAAGCACAAACCTCCTGTGGTTTATATGTCTGTGTCAGGCGAGCCGTGCAGAATGCAAAGGCAAATCTTTCAATCCTCCCCTTTCCCCAGGCCTGAAAGGCCAGCACAGTGCTCCATTCAGAAGGGGATTTACCGCAGGGTTTGGAAAGCACCGAGTGCTAGACAGGAATCTTGCCCTGACTGAACCTACTTATAAACCCTCCCATTAACAGGCAGTGCTGTGCAGAGCTGGTGGCACAGTGTGCATGGCACAAGTCACAGCACAGGTTTGCTGAATGAGCTGGGGACCAGCTGCATCCCTTTACTCCCTCAATAACACACTGATATGGGCACATTTATTTTCCTCACAGAATAAACGTGCATCCCATCCAAGGGGAGATTACTGGGGGAGCAGATGTATGCTGCACTGCAAACAGTAAACTTATGGAGCCCTAATCCAATCCAATACAATTTCGTTTCATACAAATCCCCCAAAGAAAGCACCACCAAGTGCTCTGCAGCAGCAGGGAGAGGAGCCTTGCTCAGGGGCCGTGGCAGTGTGAGCCCTACCCTTCCCAAGGCTGGCTCCAGCCCCATCTCTCAGAGACATTTGCACAGCCCGTGCCCAGCTCATCCAGCTGGAACCCAACACGCTCCCCCATGGGAGACCCCGAGCCTCCACTCCTGCTGGTAAAGTGCTTGGAGCTCCCGGGGCAAGCGGGCTGGGCAGCCATTAACAGCACCAGAACATCTCCTGCACACATCTGGGTCAGCAGCTCACACACAGGGCAGGCCATGCTGGGAGGCAAAGGTGAGCCTGAAAAACCCTGAAACTTAATAGCAATAAGGAACAAATTCATGCAGGCTCGTAATGACAAGGCAAAAATAGGAAATTGGAACTAGTGGGGCAAGGTGTAATAATGCAGCATTTAGCATTGCCAGCAGAGAACAGCAAATCAGTATTTTTTAAGGGGTGACCTTAAAAAGGCGAGGAAGTGGCTCAGGGGAGAGGAGGGAGAGCTGTTCCAGTTAAATGGGCACAAGAGAAAGATCAATCCCCAGCCATGGAAAGCTCCAAGAGGAGGGAGGGAGGAAGAGGAGGCCGAGAGGAGCAGGGAGGGGGTGAGATGTCACAGATGAGTGCATTGGAGAGGTGGGATGAAGCAAATCTGTAAGGAGCATGGAAACCCAGGAAGACATTGTCTTTAATTGAACATGAACAGCAAGAAGCAAGCAAGTTTTATTGGAAATGTAAAGGCTTCCTGTTTTATATCCTTGGCTTTAAATCTTCATTGGGAATCAGCACATGGCATTGGAAACAAAACCCACCCCTCGCCAAAGGCAGCTCGCTGCAATCGCTGTCTTGCTGGATCTTGCTTTAAATAGTCAATAGCCCAGTGCTATGTCTTGTGCTGATTATTCAAGAGCCATTATGATATCAGTGAATGTCTCTGATTGCATTTAATTCAAGTAGGCAATATATTTTGAATTCAACTTGCTCTAGCAGTCCTCCACCCTCCCTCCCCCAAAGTCTAACAGATCATTTAAAAGTGAGCAGGTCACATCCTGAGCTGTAGGTACTAACCATGTCATTTCTTCCTCTCCTAGGGGCTTTAAATCCTGCAACTGCTGCCCTGCCAGCGGGAGAGGTGACCCCACATTTGTCCTGCTCATCGCTGGCTAATAACCATTAGGGACAATGGTGCAGCTCCCACCTGCTGCCCAGGAGGAGCCCAGATCGCTCCCAGCGGGATGCCAGTGCTGACAATCTCCTCTCCTTTTCATTACAGGCTTTTGTCACTCTCACACCCCCAGAAACTACTCAGGAGGGCTCTCAGGGAATTAAACTGCAGTGACAAAGTGGGTCCTACCCCCTCATAAGTCAGCAAACACTGGTGAGGTCTCAGGCCGTGCCAATGCGCACCGATGAACCGGCACCGGGATCGCCCTTCCCTGCGAGGGGACATGGGCCGAGCCTGGCCGAGGGACACCTGGGGACACTGGCCTTGGTGTGACAGAGGCTCAGCTCTCACAGCTTGTGCTCAGGTCACTCCTTCTCCGAGGAGCCCTGGCCCCAGCAGCACTAACGGGGCTCTAAAGCCCCCGCAGCCCCTGGTGCTGGTGGGGCCGCACAGAGGCCCTGCTCAGGGAGGCCCCACCATGGTCCGGGCTGGTGGAAGGGGAGCCTCGGTCACCCCCAGCCCACAACGCCAGCCCCACAATGCCAGCCCTCCATAGTGCTGGCCTGGCTGTGGCGGAACAGGGGCTCTGCCCCCAACAGCATTCCCAGCCCCAGGACGCTGAGCCATGGGGCCTCTGGGCCCCAGGTTCTGCTGCAAGCCCCCCATCTTTAGACCCTTTGCAAAGCAGCTCGCCCCGCCCGTGGCAGCGCAGCCAGCTCCCGCCGCCATCCAGCAGCATCCCGGCCCCTCTCCAGCGCCTCCGCAAATGGCAGGCCCAGGGAAGGGAAACAAATCCTGCAGCTCAATTTTGCGGTGCAATATGGGCTGGTGGACATAAAATCAAGCGGCTCGGCTGGCCTGGCAGCCCCTGAGCCGGTATAAATCTGCGGCGGCCTGCGGGGCTGTGCCAGCGCCCCGGCTGCCGCATGAGGTGCATCCGTGTGCTCACACCAGCCCTTTGTACGGCTCTGCCTCGCACTTCCCTGAAGCAGCAGCAGCCCAGCCTCGCTCTGCAGTGAAGTATTAACTCATACCCAACACAGTTTGTCTCCGAGGACCCTCTTGGCCCCTTCGTCATCCTGTGCTGACATTTTAATCGCGCTTTTGTGGGAGCCGGCTGGCAGTTTGTCATCGGGAATGGCGCGGTGAGGGGCCAGCGCGGGCTGCTGGCTGCGCGGCTGCCGAGGGGAGCAGCCCATTCTGACAGACTGAGCAATAATCTGAACTTACTGCGCTGAGCCTGTGGGACACCAGCCGGGCCGCTTTATCTTCTTCATTAAAGTGCGCTCAAAAAAAAAATCCATTTTCCTTTAAAGTCTCAGGAACAGATGGAGTAAAATTAATTGCGCCATTAAGTCCCGATAGACAATACCAGAGTGGTTTTCTTTCAACAGTGCATGTGTGTTACAAAGTGCTCTTCGTAAAAGGCAATTACTGCAACATTTGCCATAAAATAAAGGTTGCTTTAATGGGCAATAAACACAGGCTTCAAATTTTGTATGAAATGGGTCTCCAAAGGGCGCTGTTATAGGCAGCTCAAAGGCACAACTGACTTTAGTATTTCTGCTCTGGCTCCAGCTCAGCTAGTTCGGAGAACAATGATTTCCACCCTTGGATATTTTCTGATGGAATTATGTATGCCATGGCAGCTCACAGCCAGGCCCTCCGAGCCCCCTTTTGCTGGTTGGGAAATGGTGGCTGGGCAGACTCTGATGCCATCTGCCTGGTGAGACAGGGACCAGGAGGAGCAGGACAGGGTCCAGGCCAGGGCTGCTGCTTCTGCTGAGCAGAGAATAATAAAACCCCATTTCCTGACAGCAGATCCTTGCCAGTCTCAATTACCACTGGGTTTGTTTGATGCAAAGCCTGACATATTTATTTATATTTCTTTTTAACATAAAACACCCTGGAAAATGGATACCACATCCTTGCAAACAGAGGGAGGGGACTATAAAAATGTGTGTGGGCAGTGTTCAGAAGACAAAAAACAATGGCATTTTCCATGTTTTTTGCTCTCTGGGCACTAAAACCCAAACGCAGTCCTTACCCCACAACTCCCCATCAAACAGTTTATGACAGCACTGCTGAACACAGCTTCTGAACAGGATTGTTTGAGGTTCTGATGAGAAACAACTCAGCAAATCTACATCATTTGCACCAAATAGTACCTTGTATTTGTCAGCTTAACAGCCAGAGTCACCATGGGAGTAAAATACTTCATATTTAGGCAGCTTTCTGTCCTACAGAAGCACTGCTGACATTATCAAGACAGATGCCTCGCACACCCCACACGCTCTTCCTGCAATAACCTGCCAAAAATCCCCTCTTCTGCCTGGTACCTGTGTGGCTGTGCTGGGTGCAGCCACATGCCCACACACTTCTGGGTAGGAAAACAATTTCTATCTGATTCTTGCTCAGATTTATTTGGAGAGGAGGGGAAATCATTTCAATTCATTGTATTTGCACATTCCAGTAATTACAAAGCGAGCATGACATACAAATGATCCATTAATTGAAATATGGGCTCTATGAGCTCCAATATTTATAGTGTAAATCCATATTTAATTAAATAAAGCCAATAATGCTCATTTCAAAGGGAACATTGAAGCTTTTTATTTAACCATGTAGTTGATGCTGTAGGTGCTCCTTTCTCAACACCTTTCAGTAAATCACCATGGCTGAGAGAGGTGGGGGAAGAGGGGGTGTGTGATGGCTCACTGAAGATCCCCCAGGCCCCCAACAAGCAAGTCCCTGCTGCTGGAGGTATTTTCCATCACTGTTACTATACACCAGTGCTGCTGCTTGGTAATAGCATCAGTCAGCACCTCTGACTGAGCAGCTTTAATCACCCACTTAATTGCCTTAATCGCCTTTTACATAACTAAGAAATCACAACACTGCAATTGTCTGACTCTGACACACAGTAACATCAGGGGTGTGACATTAATGACGTAATTATATTAATTGCCAGGAGCTAATGTTTCAGGATCTCGAAGTAACAGACGCCAAGCCCCAAAGCCAGGGCTGCTGCTCCCTGAGCACTCACTGGGTGCAGTGCAAAAGCCAACAGCAGTGGTTTGGGCAAGGGCAGCCCAGCAAAACAGGCTTCAGCACCCTGGCCACAGAGAGCCTGGCACCTCTTACTCTATGTCATATATATATATATATATGTACACACATTCCTACTGTTTTCTTTGATATCTGGTGTGGAAGTCCCAGTTCTGAGCTCACCATGACAATTACACAGTGCAGAACTGGAAAAGCCTCAGTTCAGCTGGGCAGCCCTGCTCCATGACAAGGTCTGAGTGCTGCTGCACAGAGGATGGAGCACTCTACTTCCTTGCAACAGCTTTTCATATTTTTCATCAAATTTTACCATGATGACCTTTTCCTTCAGTTGACTGGGATTCAGATACACTTTCCTTTACAGGAATGTTACCCTGTTTGTCCTTGCAGCACCATCAACCACCCCCGCTATGGTGTTTGTAAACTTTAAACACCAATCTGTTCCTGTCAGTGGTCAGCTGGCAACATTAACCACTTTTATTCCTTGTAAAACAAGGGACAGTGTGCTTCTGGTGGCCTTGCTCCAATGCAAACAGATACAAGGTGTTTGCATAGGTGCAAGAAACCCACAGTCCTCTGCACTGACAGGCACTAAGCTGATGGTTTGATTGCACAATAAACCAAATATGATGGGGGCAATTGCCTGGGGAAAAGCCTTAGAGCCTTCAAGCTCCAAGTGCTGCTTGTGTATCAACTCACACAGCCAAACCAAAGTTTAAAAAAAGTTGATGGGTGAGCTTGTCCCAGCAAACTTTTTCCTGGAGGAAGTATCAGCTGTCATCTCACAGCTAATGTAACACCAGCAGAGAGCAGAAAAGCCAACATAAACTTCTGTCATGTGTTTGGCTGAACAGACAGAAATGTAACCACAGAACTACACCTGACTCAGATCAAATTAACATTGCTGGGATGTTCCAGGAATGCACCACCAGTATTATGCATCCTGCAGCTACAGCCTTGACATGCCTCTCTATCCCCAACACACCTCTATCCCCAGAACACCTAACACCAAAGTGTGAAGGCCAAGAGAGTGTAGACAACGTAGAAAGAGTTATCTTCAGCCATCCCATGGATCCTCAGCAGTCTCAGCCTCAAATACACGACTCCAGGTTGTACAGAATCCATGCTGGATTTAATTCTGTGCCTTCATTTAGCCCTCCATGCATATGTCTACTCTGGATTTTGAAAGCATGCAGTGCAAAGCTCACTCTGTCCTCTGGCAGAGCTCCCTGTCCTCAGTGAAACCCTGAGTAAGCCCCAAGTGATGATTCTGCCTAAAGCTTCACTTGAGGAACCCTGTATAAACTCACGCCTTGGTGTGCACCTACACAGAGCTGCAGGGGTCTATGGAAACTGGCTCTCCATACCAGAAACTCAAAGGTCTAAACTACTGATGAGAAAAGCCCAGCAAGATAAGCATGTGCTATCCATGGTGGCACTGTCACTGTCCCCTCCAGGGTAAAAATCCCCTTTGCCATGTCCTGCAGCCAACCCAAGCACCAATCCAAGCCCCCTGTGTGTTTTGTTGGCAAAGTGACCTTTGATGATGAATAAATTCTCAGAGTGCAACAACATCTACAGGAAAAAAATCCAAAAAGGGCATAGAATTTCCTGGCCCAAGGACCAATGGGCAGGAATTGAACTGTACACAACAAGATGGGATAAGAAGGCTGGTGGATGTGCTCTCAGATCCTCACTACCTGTCCCTCATGAGAGCCAGCCAAGGAGTGGGAATATTCTCCTCTGAGGTTTTGGCACAGGGTTTAATCATGCATTTCATGGAAGAAACCCCACTGCTGCTTCCAACCCCATCCTGGCCAACGTCAGCACAGGAGACAAGAGGCTGCCTCCAAAAGTGGCACACAGCAGTGAAAGGAGGTTTTATTGCTTCTTAAGTTCTATTTACAACTACTGCACCATCTCAAGAGTTAGTGAGGAGTCCTCAGTGTGAGCTGCATGAAGTAAACAAGATGCTAAGAGCTTTCATAGCTTTTTAGTGCTAATGACAATTAATAATAAATGGATACTGCAGTGTTCTATCCAGTGAAAGGCTTCATGGGTGTCCAACTTCCTGCACCCCATGCTTATGGACCACTGACTGTGTGAAAAGTGAGGCAGGGTAAAAGTTAAAGAAGTTAAAGAACAGTGACTGGGAGCAAAATAACAGAACCAAGATGCCCTAGCATACCTGACATTTTGGCTGAGATTTTCAGCAAAAACACACAATCCCAGACTGGCTGGGGTTGAAAGGGACCTTAAAGCCCATCCAGTCCCACCCCCAGCCATGTGAAGGGGCACCTTCCACTATCCCAGTGGAATAGAGATTCCTATTGCTCCAAGCCCCATCCAGCCTGGGCTTGGACACTTCCAAGCTGCCACAGCTTCCCTGGGCAGCCTAAATAAGCCAACCTTTCACTGGTGGCTGTGGCAAGGTTGGTTTCTCTCTCTGCAGAGCAGCAGCTGTTGATGCCCTATCTCCAGAGCCTCACACACCCTCCTGAGCAGCACTCCCAGATGGTGAAGGAGGTACCCAGGAGAAGGCAGCCCTACTGAAACCCTCAGGCCCTGCAGTCTTCATGCTTAGATTTCAGAGCTTGTTAACGAAGTAAAAAAGGACAGGATCACATGCAGACAAAAATAAACCCCAAATAAATCTGCAGAACTCCCCTACCTCCAGAAGGGTCTTCACCTTTGCTGTTCTGCATTGCTGAATTCATAAATGTCGAATTCTTTATCCCTAGGAAGCTAATTATTATGAAAGGTCAAAATAAATAGCCACACTTGTACATAAAGCTGTTGTTAATATAGAGAAGTAGACAGCTCCAATTTACAGGCTATTTTGTTGTTATAATTACAGAGCTCCCTTCACCAGTGAGTTTGTAACCATTTGGTTTAATTATGAGCTGAGGGGAAGAGGAGGGGGAGGAAGGACAGCCATGTCCCTCCAGAACAGCATTTGCCCAGGTATCATGATGGAATAGGTTGAAGATAAGGGAAGTCAGCTCCTGTGGGACTCCCTGAACACTTCCCTAAAGACCACAACTCTGGAGCTGGGCAAGCAGCTACCAAAGAGTTAAGCTGCAGCCCATTAGAAATGTCCTTTAGTGCTGGGTCTGTTTTTCCTTACAGAACATTAGGCTCAGTGGGGCAGGCAGAAACCCCTGTGGTGCCCCCATTAAAAAAGATCAAGTCACACATGTCGATATCACAGCTTCACCCATACTGTAATTTGTCTGACAGCAGCCAAGGCTGCTGGGCCTGGCCAGGGAGGACCAGGCTGCCTTTTAAAGAGGAAGACACAAATCCCTTTAAAAAAAATAATTTTGTGGCCAGACAAACCGCTTAACAACATAAAGATGCAATAAACGTTCCTGCCACTCTTCCCCTCCTACTGGAAGTGGGATAAAGCCCAGCACACTACAAAATAATCCCAGTAAAGGCACTGCTGGAGCACTAACAAAATGCTCTGGTGCAGTCAAAGCATTGTCCTCTTTTTTTTTCTTTCCCTCCCCTTTCTTTCTTTTTTCCTTCCTTAATGCCAAAGGCATTAAAAGAGATGAAAACCACTCCATTGAACTAGGTGAAACGTTAATCCATTGGCCTTACTTTGCTGGGAAACCAGAGTTTGAATGAGGCCCAAGGCATAAATGAAATGAGTTTAGTGATCTCAGTTTAATTCTTAATAGGCCACAACAGGCACTGCAGATACAGAAGATACAATATTAGGAAATCAAACCCTTTCAGAATTGTTTTTTCCTTTCGGCTAACGAGGGTCAGGAGAGAATTAATACAGAAACTTAAACCTTAAGCCAACCTAAATAGCTCTCTGTGCAGTCAGAGTGCAGGAGGAGCAGGGAGATGCTGCCTGCAAGGCCCATGGTTGAGGAGCCATTCTGCAGCACAGCAGATGCTGGAAAAGCTGACCTGCAGAAAGTTAAGGCTCCATCCAAAGCACAGGAGGATTTCCAGTGACACCTCAGCAGATTTTGAATCAAGCCTACACAACTGCACGATCTGAGCAGTGCCACCAAAGCCCAAACTTCAGTAGCATCAGTCCTTAGGCCAACAGCATCTTGAGAACCACAGACTCCTCCCAATAAGCTGGAGTGGGAGGAAGCAAACTCAAACAAACTCCCATTCCTCACCTAGGATCATCCTCACAATAAACAGTGCCAGGAATGCTGGATAAAGGGGTGCTTCAATCATGTTTACATGGGAATTTTAGTTCCTTGCAGAGTTTTCCTAGCACCAGCTGTTGTAGTGGATACAACAGTACTTAGTGGGGGTCTCAGGTGGAAAGTCAAACCTTTTAAATTAAGATATTTTGTCACTACTGAGAAATATCAATTTTGCTTTGCAGGAGGGTAAGGTGTCACTTTTTCATTCTCACAAAAAAGGAATGAAATAATACATCAAGACTGGATAACCGAGACTAGAGGAAAACCAGCAGCAAAACAGCCTTTCAGAGATTTAATAAAAATAAAATATTTTAAAGTGCAATGAAGTCCAGCTTTGAGCTCATTGTGGATCGAACCCCGTGGAATGCCAGTGGCTGAATTCTGAGCCACTATCTTCCTACATCTTTATGGTTTCTCTGGCTCTCTCTGTGCCCTTTGGCAAGGGTCTCCTTGCTGTTCATTCTTCCACAGCCGCAGGTCAGGAGCTGATCCCGTGGGTCTCAGCAGATTGGCACACCCAGGGGCTGGGACGCTCCTGTCCCTGCCATCAAAGGCAGCTGGGTCATGTGCCAGCAGAGCCCAGCCAGCTCTTCCTGCCTCTCAAGAAGCTCAGGAAGATCCAGGGCCATCCGAAGGCTGCTCCGTTCCAGCTCCCTTTGTCTGAGCTCAGCCCCGTGTGCCCCTCCTGAGGAGAGACCAGAGCTGTGGGTGCCCATGTGGGAGTTGTCCCAGGGCACTGCAGAACGAGGGAGAGCAGGATGAAGGCAGCATTTCTCCCAACTGAACTGATGAAAGCCTATTTTAGAGGTGATAAACTGACTAAAAGTCTCAGGTTTTGTCTCTTTATGTTGTTGGTGAAAAAAGAGAAATGATGTGGGGGGAGGAAAAGTATCTAAAGGTTTATTCTGGTTCTTATTTTCCTTTTAGTTCTGTTAATAAACTGTCTTCATACCTTTAAGGTTTTGAACCTGCTTTGCATTTCTCCTAATCCTTATCTCACAACAGAAAATGAGTAAATAAGTTTAGTGGGTGCACTGGTGTTAGACCAGAGTGCTCAACCCACTACATTAAATTAGTGCCCCATGTGAGGATGGCGAACTGAAACCACTACATGGTGTTTCTGCCTGGTTATTGAACCTAACCCACCACACCTTCCAATCCAGGATAACTCCTTTTCTCTCTACTCTGCTTGGTGCTGTCCTGTGGCTTCAGGAGATTCCAAATGTGTTTAACTGAAGCACAGGCTTCAGAGTTAACCAAGGTGCAGTCCACACTGATAATGTATTCCTGTGCATAATGGCCTGGAAGTGCTGTATTCATGTATGAGCTTTCTCAAAATTATTTATTAATGGAAGAGATCATATAAAATATTGCTCCTTAATATGCCTGAAAGACTCCCATAAATGCACAGAATCTCTCTCTGCTCTTTGAACAGGCACATGGGCCCTGAGTGCAGCCATGTTACACCAGCACCAAACTATTGGAAGGAAGGAGAAAATTTGGAATGTCTGAGGCAGGAACCTAGCTCCCTGGGCTCCAGCCTGAGAGCACGTGAATGTGCAGCCACTGCACTGTCACATCACACCGGGTTGCCATGGAGATAATTGCAATGTCATAACTAAAGGCTAATGTCAGCACCAGGCTTTACAAGGAAATGATTGGATTGTATTTTTAATTTACCCCTAAATTATTGCAACTCCTCCATCAGGAAGAAAATGAGAATTGTATATTTAATTTTTTGACAGCGACAAAGCAGAACGTTGTGGTTTAGGATCCTGAAGTTTTTACATCACTGTGTTTTTCTGAAGGTGCTCTCAGGTGGTTCTATACACAACTGTATTGACACAGCAAGACAGAACTCACAGCCTACACATACATAATAATAATAATAATAATATACCTATAGATTATGCTGCAAGTGTACATCTATACACTGCTCTCTCAGCCTGAGCCTCATTTAGCAACTCTGTTTTATTAACAATATTAATCAATACTTTCAAAATGCTCTCTTGACCTGAGAGTTGTTAAACTGCTCTCTGGTAAAAACACATGAAACAAAATGAAATTTTAAATTATCTTCACACTTGGTCAACCATGCTCTTTGCCCTTTCTGCCTGAACTGGTGCCTTCCAAGCTCCCAAGCTAAATCCAGGCCATCATGGGGCTAAACTGCTGTTTTCTTTGGGACTAACTTCAGTCAATAAGCTTTTGCACAGCTCCAGTCCCCTGAATGCTGGGAGTGAGCTGTGGTGCTGGGGCTGATGGCAGCACTGCCAACAGCACAAGACAGGGATCTTGGCAAGGTGGGGACCAACCGTGCTGGAAATGTCATGTACACACGTGGCATCATTCACAACCTCAAATAATCAATACTGCCATCACTGCAGAAGTGGCTTCACCTAAAGCTCTGCTGTGCAACCCGCTCTGAATGAAACAGTCAAAAACACCATGCAAAGGCTCAAGTGAAGACACTAAACTTGGATCCCTCCAGAACAGATGCAAGAGAGATAAACGTTCATCGTAGCCAGCTGTCATTAATATTAATTAAATTATTACTGCAAAAATGACACAGACTCAGCCCAAGGAGGTTTTACTGCTGGTAAAACCCCAATGTGTCACCTGTGTCACACGGGACAGGGGCTGCTCTGGTTGTGCATGTCCCACCTGTCCTGCACTCGACATTTCTCATTCCTGGTGAGCACCAGGCGTCCCACAAACCACACACGAGGCCTCCCTCCAGCAGGGCTGTGTCCCTCAATGATCACACAATCTCCTCCTTCACATTAGATGTCTTTGCTGCCCAAAGTGAATTCCAGGAGATAAACAGCTCAGCATTTTCCAAAAATCAAAGTCCTTGTTCAGATCAATTACACCCAAAACCTGAATGACACAACACACAAAGCACTCACTTTTTCTGGCACTTTAATACCAAAGGATTTATTACCATTGTCAGTACTGTATGGATTGTTTGAGTATTAGGAGGATATACATTAAAATATGATGTATCTAATGTCTAAAATGTAATGACTGCAGTGAGAGCAACATCACACTTGAGTAGAGAAGCAGAAGTAGGCTCTGTTGGAAGCAATTTGGCCCAGTTTGGGAAAACTAACCGTTAAAAATCACAGGCAAATCCCAAACTGGCTGTTACCAGCTACCTTCAGCAAGGTCTACTTCTTGCCTCTGCTGCCTGCTCTGGTCAAGCTCAGCCCACCAAGTGCCCCCTCTCCTTTCCCGAGCATTTAGGGCTGAGCACCAAAGCCCCATTCCCTTCACATGCCCCAATGACCCCCTGCAACCTGCCCCATTTGAGAAATCTCTAAGCAGAAGGGTTCTCCTGGAGAATAAACTCAGCTTTAAGGATGCCACCACCCCCTTGGAGTTACAGCATTGTATCTTCTGTCTCATACGGGATCGCTAGAAGAAAAACGAGCACATTGGGAAAGGTACCAATTTAGTGTTCAGCACATGAACGAAAAAGAAGGCACAATGGTGTGAAAGTCAGCCAGTAATAAGTAAGCTGCACTTCCATAATTTCATGGGAAAATCCTTGGGGCACAGCCAGATTCTGAAAGAAGAAGGCTGTATTTATAGCAATCAGTGTGGTTTGACATATTTCCCCTAATATGCTAAATTACTCCTTCACTATCATCATAGCTTCCCCTCAGTCATTCCTCAGCATCTCCTATTAGCCTGGCCTAAAAGCACTTAGGGAGCTTCTCCGGCTGTGACCTCTTTAAAAACGCGTTAATTCCGACAGCAGCGGCGCAGGGCCGGGGCTGCCCGGGCTGCAATTACCCTGCCCGGGGCTCCAGGGAGCGTGGGCTGCTCGGCTCTAACAAGGCTCTGCTCTTTCTGACCCGTGTCCTTCTGTCCCTCCTCTCGCACTGCCCACCCCTCTGCCCATCTGGGGCCATTCAATCCCAGTGGAACGGAGCGTTTCCATCAGCCTGGCACACACAGGGACGGCTCCCTGAGGAACGGCAGCTCTCCCACTTGCCTTGGAGAGCACGGAGGCACGAACCAAACCCCCAGCACTCCTGGAAATCACTGCATGCTCAGCTCCAGCACTGCGCTGTGGACAATTTCATGGATGACTTGCACGGTCCGTGATTATACAGAGCTACCACCACGAGCCATTTATTTAACAACAACTTGCCCTGATTTCTCACTCGTGGTCTGATGATGTCCAGAAGTCCCACTCAAGCTCCTGGCTCTGCCATGTGACACTCTGTGTGCATCTGCAGCGAAACAAAGTCCTTGCCCTGAAGAATCTGAACTCTGAAGAGGCAAATCTGTTATGATGAAGCATGTCAAACCTGATCACCATCCAACATCTCTGCATTTGCCTCTGCTCATCCTTCCCAGCCAGCCCCAAAAGAACAGTCATTACAGCCCTGCACAATTTCTGTGCGGCAATTGCTGGCTTGTGTGAATAACGATGTTTAGTATTTCATCAGGTTATTCCATAACAAATACACCCAGTGATACTTTTATAATGATCATCTCAACACTCTGCTGTGCTGTCCTCAAAATACTAAGTGACAATAATGTAGTTCTGATTTTATTTTTTCAACCACCTGCATTCTCACATCAAACAGAGACTTTTCCTGTAGAGCCAAAACTGGAAAAAGGATAATGCCCTTTTTTTTTTTAAGGAAGGGGTGTGGGGCGAAAGAAATAAAATCATGCTTCTTCAACCTTTTTTCCTCCCGCTACTCGGGTGCTCGTCTTTAATGAGCAGCTCCAAATGACAGCTTTAATCACTGCCTCTGGCCACTGAAAGAGGCCGCTAATGATAGGAAAGAACAGAGGACCATTTGCATCAATCAGCTCTAGTCTAAATCACTTTTTATGATAATGCATCCAAGCGAAGAAGAACGTCTCTGATGTCTCCTGCATGATGATGTACCACAGTGCTGTCTCCTCATCTCAGACCTCCACATAAATCTCTTAAAGATGCACACACACCCCACCCTGTGCTGCCAGCGCTGGCCCTCGTTTTCTACACCATTAATGATCTACCACCGGGGTAGAGTCAGGAGAGGTTAAGCAATCAGTTCATTCAGTTTTCACTTTCTGCGGGGGATGCCCACTGCTCCGGGAGGAGGGGAGGGGAATACACAGACAATGCCTGGGCTGTCAAACAAATACAAATTTAGGATCCACAAAATTCCTGGTTTGCCACCCGCTACCATCAGGGGCTGGCAGAGAAAAAACATCGGGCAGAATCCGGAGGGTGCTGCCTGCTAGAGCATCACAGCTCTTCTACACAGAGAACTGAACTGCTGCTAAAGCTTTGCTCTTGTGAGTACACTTTATTTACACAGGAGTGCCTTTAAAGTGACTAATCCCAGAAACACAGATTACCCCCCACACCCACGGAAGGGTTTATGGGATCAAGCACCCTTCTGTAGCACTAAAACAAAAGACCTGGTCCTGCACAAGACAGTGCCCTGATTAGACACTGGCCTGAGACAGAAGATCTGGACTGAATTTCTGACAGGCTGAGATCCCATGCCCAAACAAGCTCTGCAAACAGAGCTGCAGCAGCTTCTCATCTTCCCAGACTGCAGCTCTGTGTGTGAGGAGTTTCAGTGGCACTGGCCATGGGAACACATCCATTTATTCTGTACAGTCCCTACAGACACCAGGGTCCTGCACAAACACACCCTGACTTGGCTGAGTCCCCTGGGTGCTTCTACCCACACAGGACTGAGGTCCCACAGCAACCCCCACTGCACGGGTGGGATTTCCCCAAGCTCACCCAAGCAGCCCTGTGAGGAAACAGTGGGACTTCAGGCTGAACTGGGTGCCTAATTGCCTCTGGCTCCCTTGGCGATCCCAGTGCTCCCAGGCTGGTGCTGCTGCCTGACCCACTGACCCATCTGCAGGCTGCTGGGGAGCTCTGCTGTCCAGCCCAGCTCTCCTGGGATGTGCAACACCCTCCCACCGGGGCCTGTGTCAGAACAGCCTCTCCCTGTCAGAGCAAACTAATGGATGCACCAGCAGCTCCACCAGTCATGGGGGATGCATAAAAATACATAGGGCTGCTTTTATTATTTCCCTGAAATAAAGGGGGAAAGAGAAGACAGTGTTAATTTGGTTTTGCAGTTTCTCCTAGCTGGCAGAATGCTGGATGGAGGAAATGACACCCATTTCCCTGGCAAATGCTCCCAGTATTCAGTCTCATCCTCCAGCACTGCTGCAGGAGCAACACCGAGGACTTTATGCTCTTGAAGTTTTGACTGACACTTCTCAGGACATGCTAATCACCTTTCAGGGAAAGAGAGAAGGAAAAGGTCCCCAAATAGGCAATTTTATTTAATCTACTGATATTAATAAAAAAATTCCTTTTGCTTACAGAAAGAGGCTAACCTCTGCAGGGCTTAATCTTCCCCAGCAAAGGGGGCTCACCATGCTAGTTGAAGCATGGACACTTTTAATCTCCTGATTAAAACCAGGACTACTGTGACTATATTTATCAGGAGTAAAGGATGGAGGAGAGGGATTTATTTAGAGGGAGCAAAATGCTAACTGAAAATTATGATACCACAATTCTCCAGATGAAAAATCCTTCCAAGAAAATTGCCTTTTTAGCGAGACATCGGGTTCTGGTGGATCATTCAGGCCACACGTGGGCAGAGTCACTGGGGCTCCCAGTAAAGCATGGGGTTTTTGGTGGAAGGTGGCCAGGCTGGTCCCAGCAATCTGATATCAGGGTCTAGAACAGCTAATGGGAAGACTCACAATGGCTTCAGTGGGCTCTGTACTGTGGCTTTAGTAAATGCAATTAAAAAAAAGAAAGAAAAAGGAAAAGGAAAANAAAAAAAAAAAAAAAAAAAAAAAAAGACCAGAGCAGTATACAACAGCTGTAGCCCTCATAAGCCTTTCTTTTTTGCAAATACTTCCCTTGGTGGCTTTATTTCATTTTATTATAATAAACTTCAAAAGGTGTATTTGATCTGCCAGCATTTTTTCCCTGTCCACCAGGAGTTCATTTCAGCTGTGCAAGGCAGCAAATACTGTACATTAGGTTAATTTTCATTTCAGCTGTACAACATACATTATTGTTTCACTGCTTGGCTTAAGTGAACTCCTGGTGGATACAGTCAAAACCATACCAGCAGATCAAATGTACTCTTTGAAGTTCCCTATAATGAAACATCTTAAAAAAAAAAAAGGAAAAAGCTTTTAGAAAGCTTTAAAATATCCTGAATTGTTTGGAGCATTTTAATGTTTTGGCTTGTTCCTTCTAAAACCAAGTAATGAGAAGTTTCATGCTGTCCATCATCCTCTACAGCTTTTACTCCCAGAAGAAGTTATATTATGGATGAAGTATGAATTAATCTCTTTGCTGATGGTTCAACTTAAATGAGCTTGAGGTGATTACAAACCACATCAGCAGATGCTGTATATGGTGGCTTTAAAGTAAAAAAGCCAAACCAACTGAAACTGGTGTGATTTGAAGGCATGACTCTGAAGTCTACATGCTATCTTCAACTTTACTCCAGGAACATGCTAGATTCCATTACAAATCTCCATGAGTAGAACATGGCCTTTGAAAATGTCACTGAGAAGTTCCCTCCTTGTCACAAGGGCTCCCCCAGCTCCCCAAGGATCCTGCCTCTTCCCTCGTGGACTTCCATTGCTTCAGCTGAATTATCCTTCTGGTTTTTTTCACCCCCCAGCTTATCCTGATTCATTTTACTGAGCCAGCACAGAGTACAACCCATGAAAGGGCACCAAATTACACATGGGAAAGGCTGGAAGCTCCTACACCAACCTTACCTCCAGTAGACAGTGACAGGGAACTGCATCCCAATGAACACGCTCTCAGCACTTGGAGGAGAGAACCTGACCCTGACTTGAAGCAAACTGCACTCATTTCTGATTTGAGAACATGTAAAGCTTGTGATTAAATAGGATTAACCCAACAGGATCAGGTCTCTAGAAGAAAGTGGTTTCACTAACAAGTTCTTACAGAAGAGCCCAAGGGCATTCAAAGGCTCATGGATTATCACCAATGGAACAAATGTCTGAGATGCTCAACCAGTGCCAAGTGAGCTGAGTATCTGTGGTTTGGGGTAATTTCACAAGTGAAATGAGTGCAGTGGTTTCAACATCCTGGAGGTGCCCATGGCTACCCCAGACCTCAGCCCAGTACCCACCTTCCCTGGGCTGGGGGTGCTCCCAGCAGCTCCTGGCCACCCCTGGTGACACCCCTGGGGCTGTTCACCCCGTCAGGAGCTGTCACCAGGGTGGACAGACTGCAAATGGCTCCATGCTCCTGTGAGCCTTCTGCCAGGGATTCACAGAGCTGCACTTCCCTCCCGTTATCATCTCACTGCCAACATCCCACTTTGGACCAAATAATGAGCATTTCAAACACCCCCCACAGAAAGGAGGAAAAACAAGACACTTTGTGTACACCATTAGTTTTATGCCTCTTGCAAATGCAGTTCCCCAGCTCGAAAATCTCCCACAGCTTTTGCTTCACTTTGAACAAAATCACGTTGAACTTCTGATGAATAGCTCAGCTCAAAATACACTTGGAGGCTTTTCCTTGAATTCTGACTTGGGAGTAAATAACCTGCAGTGAAGGTAATTGTATTGAAAATTCAGAATATTGAGGAAACGTTACATATGATAAATATTTACCCTAAAGGAATTCAAAGGGAGTCTGTAACAATTTATTTCTAACCAATACCAAGTAATATTAAATTGCAGGGAAAATGCAGCCCCAAACTCTATATTTTTCCAACTTGTACTAATGATTGTTGTTTGTGAAAAATGCCAGACAGCAATATCCTTTAACCATACACAACCATGTGGGTTCATACTCTGTGTTCACATTTTTCATCCCAATGTCCTCTGCAAAACAACGGATTGATGCTGCTTTCACTTAAATTGGTGTAACTAATTAGACCCAACTAGAATTACCCCTGATCCTATTCATGTAAACAGTCTTGATGACTTCAGTGGTGCTATTAGTGAAAATAAGGACTCACACAGAGCAAGGATTTATGAGCTCAAATCCTCTCTATTTGAAGCCTCAGTAAAACACAGCCAATTCCAACGCAGGAGGAGAAAGCTGAGCTGTGCACAGCTGAGGAGTGGAAGAGTAAAAAAAGGGGAACATTTTTGGCCAAATAAATTGGGAGAGAAATCACTCTGTGACAGAACTGTCAAATGAAAGACCTAGTGCTGAGATTTGCACAAGGGGCACCTGGAGAGAGGCAGGGAAATTCAGAAGGCACCGGTGACACCAGAGGCTGTGAGCACTCAGCACCCCACAGCTTCCAACGGAGCTCTCACTTGAGAAAGGTATTTGAGAATGTTGATCCACACAGGACTTTTCCTTAAGCCAAAACCAGGGAGGACATGCATGGAAATGTAAATGGTTTCACTCTGAGCTTAAAAATTCAGATCAGCTTTGTGTTTAAAATGAACCAGTTCATCCAGCCATCACAGTGCCTGAATTCAGTCCCTGAAGCTAATGCTAAAGCAGATGATTACGAAATAAAAGGTTCTTCTAAAAAAAAAAAAAAGGAAGAGAGGGAGAAACTATATTAATCACTACCAGAAAACATCTGTTTTTAAATGAGGTGTTTTTGATCTACACTGTTTGTGATGCAAGAGGAAGGCTTTGCCATCCATATGACAACCAGATCTTCATTTTGTTGGGATTAGGGGTCAGCACAGGGGACTGGGGGAGGGAAGAAGGGGAAGGGAGCAGGAGAAAAAGTCCTGTAATAAATGCCAGGATGGTTACTTTATAAACACAACCTACAGACCACCAGCCACAAGTCCACTCTCAATGTTTCTGCTTGATTTATATGAGGACAGATCAATTAAAAGTTGAAGGTTTTATCTCACTTGCAGATAAATGACAGGCTTCTCTTCAAACACCCTAAATTATACACCAAGGATAGGTTCAATATGAAGATGCTGCAAATATAGACACTTAGGAATAGTCATTTCACACACACAGAAGTTCTGCTTCTGATTATCATTTCTGTAGCTGAAACTGTTTTACAAAGGACATCACCAGGGCCCTTGCTCCAGGACAGCAGGAGAGACAGAGCACAGACCTGACTCTGCCACCAGCAGACCAAGAACAGAATTGACCAAGTCACCAAGTCTTGTTTGTGGGCTTTTTAAATAAAGTTAAATGGTCTGAAGAGAGAAAACTGAAGAAATGGATAGTCTTTTGCCCAAGAATTGAGCATGAGCTCATCCTGCAGCAAGTGAAGGACATCTTGACATGGAGAGAGCACTACAGTGCTGAGACAAGCGGGCTCTGCACCATTTGCTTTTTCCATCTTCATTCACCCATGGCTGTGGCATTTCAGCTGACAGTGCTGCCCCACTCCTCCCAAAAATGACTGGAATTGGTTTTCTGATCTGACAGAGTAAAGGGGCTCAAAAGTGCTTGAAGATGTTGAAAGGTTTAAAGTAGCTCAGATGATATTCCTGCTATACATGCTAACTTGGCAGTCATGTCTGTCTGCCTGCTGTGCCAGAAACTACGTTAAAAAAATCTGGTTTATTCACACATATGTACAAGTTCCTTACAGCTCTGGATCCCATGGAAAGCAAGTACCTCAAAGCACATTTCCCTGGAGGATTTTGTCTGACCCACCCCTCTTGTCACCATCCTTCCTGTAAGATTCTCTCTCCTCAACACAGCTGAAAAATATTGCCCTAGAAATATGTTTGTATCATTTCATTTTTCTGCATCTTCTCACTGCTCTCAAGAAATTCAGAAATCACATCAAACACATGAAAGGGAAGTTTCAGATTCCAGGAAACATGAGGAATGCAATTCAATGACTGCATTTCCTCCTGCATCGTGAAAAAATACACTAGAAGGACAGCAGAAGTTTATTTTTCACTGAGACTGACACAAGCATCTGACAACCTGCATTATAATGAACATAATTATTTTAATGTTGTGTTTAACATTGCTCCTTATCTTTCCCAGTACACACAGCAGTGTATGGTAGGGTGAGCAGGGTAAGTGAATACATCACTCCTTCCCTTCTTCTACTCCCCTTGCGCTTTCACCGTACACAAGAGCACGCGATTAAAATGGCTTAATTAATCCTCAGCCTTTAAAGGATGGCAGCAGCAATGCTCAACTCGTGTACAAATGCATGCAACCACTTCCAGAGGACATACTGAGGATCTCCTGGAGTGCCTGAAGAAGGAAACTCCACTGTTATCTTTGTACCCACACTCAAGATTAGGGATAAGAAGCAGGGTCCGGCCCTGAGCCCAAGGGCACCACAGCCCCTGCTCATGTTTTGTGCCCAAGGATCTCTCCCAAGAGACTATCCAGGCATATATTGATGGAAGAACAGCAATTCAGACAGCTCTTCTGCTGCACAAGCTACATGTTCTTCCCATTTTCCTCTGATTCCCCTGATGATTGGCAGCCACCCAATTACACACCTTAGAGGCCAGGATGAACTTTGCTATTTCCATTCCATAATAAAGGCCAAATCATCCATTTCAAATCCTGGACCCATCGTGGAGATCCTTACCTTTGTCACCTGGTGGTTAAGGCTACAACAACATGCTCTCTGTGGGTCAGTTGGAAATTTGAGCTGGAGGAAAAGGCTGCTGCCTACTCATTAAGTGGTGTGTCACAGGGAGAGCTGATTACAGCTGTGCTCCCAAATCTATGTTTGCTTCTGATTAGTGTTCTGCTGGAATTAGGGTTTTGCTTTTGACCTACAAAGCAGTGACTGCTTTGGGCACTAATTACTTAAAAGCTCACTCCTCCCTCGGTGCAGAACCATGACTTGCTGTGGTTAGTGGGTGTTCTCAGGCTGACAGGCCCTTGGGGGTTGTTTCACTGCAGAGTGAACTTAAATAACTCAACTCCTATCAACACGCAGGAGCCCTTAACTCTGAGCCCAGACAAGCTGTTTAATTCTTTCATCCAGGGACATGAGTTACAGACTGCAGGCACTGGGGCTGATGTGACAGATCCAGCCCCTGAGCAGCTGCAAGGGACGGGCTCGGTGCTGTCACAGAACTGCCTGGGCTCCCCAGGGACAGACAAGTGCTCCAGCCTTAGCTGGGAGCTCCTGCTGCCCAAGGAGCATCCCCTGGGCCAAGGAGGGGTTAAAGTGGGAAGGTCCCAGTGCAGGGATGGCCACAGTATCGTTCTGAGCTGGGGCTCCAACAAGGTGCTTTTGTGAACTCTTTAGAGGGAACATAATAATGAAAAGGCTTAGCCCAGGCAGCACCAGCCTTTACCAGGGGCACCTCTTGCTCTTAAATTCCCTGAGTTTATTGGACCTTCCTTCCTCCACCTTTCCTCTTGGGATCAGAGAACTCAGATGGCTGGGTATGATAACTGTGGCTGCTCTGCCCTCTCACTCCTTCTGCCAACCACACAGATGAACTTTCAGCACAGCCGGGGGATAAGAGGACAGCAGTAATTTGTATCCATTTTGCACATTTTAAAAATATAGCACAGTTTCAAGGTAACATTACATAACATACATTTTCAAGTAACATTATCCCCAGGTCCACCAGGTGTCCATCACCTATCCAGTGGTAACTCAAGCAGCAGTTCCCAAGATCATTGTCACAGAATCCCAGAATGATTTGGATTGGAAGGACCTTAAACCACATCCCATTCTACCCCCTGCCATGGGCAAGGACACCTTCCACTGTCCCAGGCTGCTCCAAGCCCTGTCCAGCCTGGCCTTGGGCACTGCCAGGGATCCAGGGGCAGTCCCAGCTTCTCTGGGCACCCTGGGCCAGGGCCTCCCCACCCTCACAGGGAACAATTCCTTTCCAATATCCAGTCTAAGTCTCCAATATAATTCCTAAACCCCAACACTGAACATGTGTGATTCAGTAATAGCTCTCAGATGTTGTCATTACAATGCAATCCAGTTCACTTCTGAGGTTCAGACAGTTTAATCATGAGAATCTCCTATATTTGTTTCAAGTCTGATACCACCTGTTAATCAAAAAATGGGTTTAAACCACACAGTTCCTTCAAAGAGAGAAAATATTTATCTGTCATCAGTTTCTGCACTACAATTACTATACTCAAGGATAATGAACACTAAGGATAATCCAACACTTCCAGGTTCCCTGGTACTGAAGTGTGTTCTCTTTCTCTCCAGGTTTTTGATCCCATATATTCAAGATGGGAAAGCCCTTTCCTTTTGTTCTTCACACTGTCCTGGGCTCTGCTGTTGCTGCCTTATTAAAATCAGGTTAACACAGACTTATTTCTCAGAGGCCACTTGTTCATTACACAGGTATCACATGCTTTGCTAAATTTCACTGCTCCACTTCTGACAGAATCCAACTTCAGAGACCAGAGCAGAACCTAAAAGTACAGATTTACATTTTATTCTGAGTCACTGCGTCATCAGCTGGTTATTTAAAACTTTGTTCTGAGAGGCTGAGCCCAGGAGGCCAAGACTTTCCACTTAATAGGACTGAACAAACTCCTCAAGTTGTTATTAGGTGTCTGCTTCTGCATCATCATCAGCACTAATGATTTGTAGTTTAGAAAGCCTCTCTGTCCCCATTTTCCCTTGATCACATGGAATAGACAATGGAGGCACCCGTGGCATGGAGAGCCACAGGAGCCTGTGAAGTATTTATCAGTAAGTGGTACAAACTGTAAAACTTGCAATATGGATGGTAAAATACTATTAAAAAGAGCTATAAAAGTAACTCATTGTAATTTGAGGTTACTAATATTGCAGTTACCTCTGGCAAGTGTTCTTGGCATTGTTAGGTTTAATATACACACACCCCAGACAGAATTAAACACACAGAGCTTATGGACTGCAGGTGAGGTTCACAGAAAAAACACTTTTGATGAAAGAGTTCTGAGTCTTTCCAACCCCCAACTTCTTCCTCAGGCCATAACAGGCAAGCAAAACAAACCTTTCAGCTGGATTTTGGGCTGTGACCCACACCCTGACATTTCTCAGGCCCCAGTGCTCTGCCCTGAGCTCAGCCCTCTCATGTGCAGGCCCAGGGAAGGTTTGTCCCTGACACCAGGTCCCTGACCTGTCCCTTGCAGGGGTGAAATATTTGTCACCCTGGGCAAACAAGTGAAGGAGAAGACCATGCCCACCTCACCTGGGCTTGTAAAGTTTAAATACTCTGTTAAAAAGTCACAGTAGCTATGGATTAAAAAAAAAGGGGAAAGTCTTTTCAGAAAGGAATTTTTGTCACCACACTTTTTCAGATCATGACTTTGGAAAGCAAAGCCCTTGCCTACATCTCCAAGCAATGTCTATAGACTGTGCATTCAATTCCTCACCAAATCCACCACTATTCCCTTTTCAGCTGTGACTCCACATCACATAAAATAACCTCACAAACACATCCACTCTCTAAGCATACTGGACCTTACTGCAGGTCTCCTTTCCTTCTTAGATAACACAGCAAAACTGCATTATAATTACACAAACTCTTAATTAAACTGAAGAATATAAAGCAGCTCCAATGTTTTTATTACCAGCAGCAGTGCCATTCTATCAGGAAGACAGACTTGCATGTATTACTGAGCCCCTAATTAGCAATTGCTTTCCTAGCTAATAACTACTAAAATGCTATCAGGAAACAGGTTTAAAATACACATTGCCATGAAGTGCTGTGTCTGTACCTACCAAGTGATGAGGCAGCAGTGGCTGGAGAGGGGCCTCACCCCATGTCCTGGAAGGGCAGCAGCTGGCTCAGATCCTGCTCTTACCTCAGCAGCAACCCCAAACCCTTGCACAAGGCAGGGGTGGGTGTTGGGAATCTCCACCCATCTCAGAGCTGTTGGACCCTGGGAGCCAGGCTGTCCTGTGCCAGCCCCACTGCTCCCAGGAGCTCCCTGCCCTGGGGTTGTTGCTGCTGCCCAGCTCACACCCTCCCCATCCCACAAGGAGGTGCCAGCACCCCCCATGACACTTTTGGATGGGCCAAAGAGCAGCCACACCATCAGTGTCCATCAGGGTAAGGGGGCACAGCTGGCTCCTCTTATCCCACTGCAAATCCCCACAGAGCAGCACTTTTCTCATGGACTCTGTGCCCACATTCACATGATTATGTGAAAGCCTCAGTTTTCCCTCAAAGCAGCAGAATTCCTCTAAACAGAGTCCCTTCAGTTGCAAGGAGCAGTTTGAAAATGCAAAATGAGAACCTGGACACCCAGCAGAGGATGGGGTGGGGGCAGTGGGACCTGGCCTGGCAGTGGGACATCTGTGGTGGTGGGTGGTGGTGGCTCTTCCCTGCACATGGACTCCCTTAGTCCTGGAAACTCCACTGCTGTGACAGAGTTAACCTGGATTTAAACCACAGTAAGAGCAAAGGTGACTCCAGATTCCTCATTCATGGCCCATCCCCAAACCCACAGATTCTAATGTGAAGCTCACCTTTAATGATCACTACATTACACACATACCACCAGCACAAACCTCTGGAACCAAATTCTGTTTCATCCGTGGCCAGATCAGATCTTCCCTGGGGTTTTCCATGCCTGGAACAGCTAATTTTCCCTGCTCATTAACAACACAGCACCTGGAAACACTCACCTAGAAACACCCAGAAACAATTTGCAACCCCTTGGATCCTGAGTTGGAGCACTGACACTTCCCTCTTCTGCGTCCTGTGGCTGCAGGGTTAATAACAGGGGTTCCTGCAAAATTTCAGTGTTGCAATTCAAAATTTGCTCCTTGCAGAAGATGTTTAGAAGGAAGGAAGAGCTTGGGATGGAAAAGAGGAAATAATTAATTCCTCGCCCCTTCCCATTTTTCCTTGCCCATTAAAACAGTTCACAATAAAATCAAAATTATTACTTTGGTATTCAAGAAATTTTATATCCAGTTTCCACTGAGGGAAATGCTGCTCTTTCCTATTAATCCAGGACTTTAAAATGACAACAAGTACATTAACGAGGTGTCTGCGTAATAAAACCCCCACACTGATCAGAGATGTGTATTTATGTGGCAAACTTGGGATGCTCCAGTTTTACTGGCAGGAATGGCAGGACTGCCTGCTCCTTCCCAGCTTGGGATGGGCATTTTAATCTGAGAACATTCCCATGATGGCCAGGCCTCCAAACCCAGCACTCCCTAAGCACTTCTGAGCTTTGCTCTGGAAGACTCTGAGCAGAGTCCCTGTGAGTTTGCTGGAGAGAAGTTAAACACAGGTGGGGATCATTTTTGCTGGAAAGGCAGGTGTGGAAAGGTAGGTGTGCAAAGGTAGGTGTGCAAAGGCAGGTGTGCAAAGGCAGGTGTGCAAAGGCAGGCGTGCGCCAAGCTGCACCCCAGTGGAACCAGAGGGTTCCCACGCCACTGCAGCAGGAGCTGGGCACCCCACAGGGCAGCAGCAGCCCCTGGCAGAGCTGTGGTGCCCCAGCACAGCTTCCCTGCCTCCACCATGCCAGCTTCCTGCCCAGTGCTGACTCAGCAGCAGGGTTTTTTGGGGAGTTGAAAGCACTGGTGAGACGTGAGGGGGATTGGGAAGCTCACGATGAGCAGGGAATTCTTTTGCTTAGTCAGTCTGTTGAGAATGACTTTCAAATAACCCAAGAACACAACAAGGCTTGGAAAAAGAGCCCTATTTGTGTTTATTAGGTGGAGAACAAGGAGAACTTCTTCAATCAGTGAAATTCTCCATGTGAAATGGAGGTTTATTCACCTTTTTATATTGTCATTTAATAACCTCGTAAGTGAAGAATTACGAAACTGAGGTAATATTGAACTGATTTTCATATTTCCAGTCATGCAGTTTTTCTGCTGTGCTAACTTTTAGACACTCAGCTCATATTCTACCCACATCTTTAAAGGTCATTGCTCCCATTGGACTTCTGTGGGGGAGGGTGGTAGATAGAGATGCAACTGCAAAAAGGCTCATGGCTGCTTAAGTTCCTTCCTTCATCAGTGTTGCCTCTCCTTAAAAAGTGAGAAAGCTGCTGTGTCTCTATAGGAAAGATTCTGAAAGGATTCTGGAGGCATACAGAGTCTTCAACAAAAGTTTCAAAGCAGCTTCATCATTTGCAGTGAATACAAGTTTTTGACTGCTATGTAGGAAGAAGCTTGAATAAGCTCACATCTCCGAATTGAAAGTTTCTCTAAAGAAAAAGCTCTAGAAATGCCTGCATTTAGAAGGGGGGAAAAGAGTGTGAATCAAGAACAAAGGCCCAAGCCCCAGTGAGAGGGAATAACCTTTCAGATCAAGCTGGTTTCCCCACCTGAGAGAGTTCCAGCCTGTGCCTTCCCATTTGATGCAAATGTCTGTCAGAATGGCACTACTGGATAATAGATAAAAGATTATCTGTGACATTATGAAAAATGAAAGCTTCAAAATGGCTACAAGTTCCATGGAAAAAAAAATAGCTAGCCTTTCTGAAAGACAACAATAGCCCCTCTGGTTTATTCAGCACCTCGTGTTGGGCCCTGGTGCTCAAACACCTTCCCTGGCTCATCCCTGAGCAGCAGCTGCCCTGCTGCCTCCTCCAGGAAACAACCCCAGTTATGCTTCTTTTGGAGCACCTCTGCCAGCAGGAAAGGCTGGGGGAGCTGGGGTTGATCAGCCTGGACAAGAGAAGGCCCCAGGATTACCTTAGAGCCCCTTCCAGTGCCTAAAGGAGGTCCAGGAGAGCTGGAGAGGGACTTGGGACAAGGGATGGAGGGACAGGATACAGGGAATGGCTTTAAACTGGAAGAAGGGAGGTCAAGATTGGATATTGGGAAGGAATTGTTCCCTGGGAGGGTGGGCAGGCCCTGGCACAGGGTGCTCAGAGGAGCTGTGGCTGCCCCTGGATCCCTGGCAGTGCCCAAGGCCAGGTTGGACAGGGGTTGGAGGAACCTGGGATAGTGGAAGGTGTCCCTGCCCATGGCAGAGGGTGGGAACAACGTGGTCTTTAAGGCCCCTTCCAATCCAAACCATTCTGTAATTCTATGGTTCCTTTCCCTCAACTAGAAATGGTGACAGAAATTCAGCTGCAGTAGCTCCACATGCAGCACCCTTGATTTCACAGGAGAATTACCCATTCAAGGCAGGGATTTCCAGTGCAGGCAAGAATCAGATTTTCATACAAACCTTCCCTGACCTGCCCAACCATTGGCCTTTCACTTAGCAGAGCAGGCCCAGGTGGTGACACCTTTCCTTCACAGATTTCTGCCACTCACCTCCCAGCAAGTGGAAGCTGCAGGTTCCTGTGGTGTCAAGATGCTCAGCTGGGGAGGCTCATGGCAGGGGACCCAGCCTGCCCCAGCTGCAGCCAGGACTCCCACCATGTACAGCAGGGACACTCAGCACATCTGTGCAAGTGTTTGTCCCATTCAGCTGGTGTAAATTGGCACAATTCCACTGACATCAGCGAAGTCATACTGAGTTATATAAACTGATGATCTCACCCCTGTAATTGCACACCATTTCCTATCTACAAATACTGTCCTGTACTGCATGATCCCAGTTACCCTGGACATTCCTCCTGCATGCTGGGAGAGCCCAGTCTCACTGGCCTAGGAGTACAATCTAATGGATTTACACCTTTATATTCAAAGCAATACAGCACCTCACATTAAACACAAAGCTCAGCTTAACTACATCAAATTCACTGCCATTGTTTCAATCAAGTGAAAGCACAGTGCAGGTCCAGCAATACAGATGCTGCTCCTGCATTTCTCATTGCTCACTCGTTCTGCGTGGTACTGCACAACTGCCATTTGGGCACTCGTGTTGAAAAAGCTGTGAAATGATATTGAAAATGTGGCAAACAAGCCCTGACAGGCACTGGGATGGTGCAGTGATGGGGGACAGACAGCTAGTGAGACAGAAATAATCCTGCCACCCTGTGCAGCCTGGAATGATTATCCCTCTGTTCTGGTGGGAGGCCTGATTGCTCGTGAGCACCTGAAGTGCCAAAGCCAACGTGTGCCAGGACACACCCGTGTGCCTTCTGCAAGAGTGCCACAGAGTGAGAGACACCTCCAGCCTTCACCACCAGCCTTAGCAATTCACCAGCTGCTGCAGAGTCCCTGCTCTCTCACTGGGAGCACATTCCAGGAGCATTTCTGTCCATCCCTAAGGAGCAGCTAAATCCCCTGGAGCTGCAGCAGCTGAGCACACCCAGCACAGGGTGAGACAGGCCCTGTGGAGGGGTTCTGGTGCTCAGTGGGGCTGGTTTTACCTGCAGAGCTGCTGTGCCTGGAGCCCCACTGCAGCTGGGGAGACCCAGCAGAGTGTGCAGAGAGGCTGGGATCCAGCAGCAGCTGCCCACATGGCACTTAATTCAGGCAGATAGAACCAGTCCACTGTTAAATTAACAACTGTGAACGGTGCAGGGAATTGGGCTGAGGCTGGAGTTGCTGAAGTTTGATTTGGGCTGCTCGTTGTGCCCAGCAGGGCAGCGTTCCAGCGCTCCAAGGTGAAAATGCGTTTGTACTCTTCAGTAACTCTGAATAAGCACAATCACTTTTTAAATTGAAACCCATATCACACAATTCCCAGGGAAATGACAATATAGGAGAGCTCCAGTTAAAGCCCCTTCAGTGTCCAGAAAATGAGCTCTCCACACGGTGAAGGGAGGAACTGTGCTTCCCTGGCCAATGTCTGCAGGGCAGAATTGGGATGAAAAGTTCCCTGTCCCAGGCTACAGAACTACCCAGAAATTGCAGGCTCACAATCCATCCAGGGTTTAATTAATACATCCTCAGAAAGCCACAGCACTCTGGCTGTTGTTAAAGATGCTGATTTTTCAGTGTGGTTTAAGCTTCATTTATGATTTCAGTAAAAGCTCCATTTTTCTTTTTCTCTCTCTAGTTAAAAAATGAGCCTCTAGCTACAAATTGGACGATTACAGACAGTATTGTAGAGCAGCAGTATAAAAGTGTTAATGAGCTGCAGGGTATCAGAAGCAAAAAAGAAAGTATTTCCCCCGCAGGCCAAACAAAATTAATTTTAAAAATTAATGTAAACCACTAATGCAGCAAGTGCTTCCATTAAATTATGGGGTTCTGACATGTACAATGCAATATTTTTGCCATTGAATTTGTTATCTAAAAGGTGTTCATTGTTTATTATGGTGTGAAAAGCTGTTTTGCTCCAGATAGGCTGGTTCATTAAGGAATTGGATCCTTGCCATAGCCCTATTTCTTAGCAATGAAGCGATGCCCTGTAGCAAAAAAATACAGAGAGCGGCTCTCTGTTTAATATCAGAAATGGAAATCAAAAGACTCCAGCCTGCTTTTTAAAAGGCTTTTGGTCTTTACAGAGATGAAATTCACCCCAAATATTTCACATTGCTGGCTGGTCAAAATGGCTTCTCCAAATTCCAGCTCTGCTAAATGATTATGATAATAACAATCCCTGTCAATGAGGGGTTTGTAACCCTCACATTATTAAAACACTTCTAATTCTGCTGCTTCATTCATCAAACTGTAACAGGTTTGATTTTAAGAAGGGAAAGAAAGAAAACCATGTTTTAACTGCCTAAGGAGAAAATAACATTCTGATAAGAACCCAGATATGTACAATTACACAAAAGCTAATGGCTTTTAATATTTCAGGGTTGAAAATTTCTCATGACTGGATTTTGACGTTGCTGTGTGTCCTGAATAGGATCTTTTCCACCAAAGACTCTCAGTGGGGTCAACAGGGCTTTGGGGCTGGACCCATGGGCACAGGACCTTGCTGGGGGAACTGGAGCAGGTACGGCCTGAGGGAACAGGGCAGGGAAACACAACAAGGAAACAAGAGCTGCTTTTGTTTTTTGATGTGGATAGGAAACATCAGAGCTTTTACGTCTAAATAACAGTGGGGAGAGGGAAAACAAAATCTAACCAAAAGCCCTCTGTTGGCATATAAAAAATTACTCTATTTAGCAAAATTAGATACTTTGTTGGCCTTCATTTATGAGCCAAAACACCCTGAGGGGGACTACTTACCAACTTTAATTAGTAATAAAAAGCTTACAAGTGCCAGGGGAGCCAGAACTGGAGTCCATGGGCCAAATCCTGCACTCAAATTACATCAATTTGAGTTTGGGATCTTCTTACCTTCAAAGAACTTGCTTTATGCTTTCCATGGGACAGCTTGGTGGCCTCAAGTCACACCAAAGGCAGGAGAGCAGTGCTGGGACTGACACACTGGGAAATGTCATTTGGCCCGGTTTAAAAGATTGTTCTCTGGAGAATTTTATGTGCTTGAGGCAAGAGCTGCTGAGGATGAGTGACTCTGTGGGGTTTGTGTCACAAGGCTGGGGTGGCAGGGGGGCTGCAGGGGTGGCTTCTGTGGGCAGCTGCTGGAAGCTTCCCCCCTGTCCAAGGGAGCCAACACCAGGCGGCTGCAGGGCAGCTCCAGGGAGATCCACGGGGGAGCAGAGACCCCCCTGCAGCCCCAGGAGGAGCCCAGGGCAGAGCAGGGGGGTCTGAAGGGGCTCTGACCCTGTGGGAAGCCCCTGCTGGAGCAGGGTCCTGGCAGGACCTGTGGATCCATGGAGAGAGGAGCCCACCTGGAACAGGTTTGCTGGAAGGACTCCAGACCCCATGGGAGGGATCCCGGGGCAGTTCCTGAAGGACTGAGCCCATGGATTGAGGGATCCACACTGGGGCAGTTCCTGGAGAACTCTCCCCTGGGAGGGACCCCAGGCTGGGGCAGGGGCAGAGTGTGAGGAGTCCAAGCCCTGTGGAGGAAGGAGCAGCAGAGACAACGTGTGATGGACTGAGCACAGCCCCATTCCCATCCCCCTGGGCCTCTGGGGAGAAGGAGGGAGAGAAAATCAGGAGCAAGGGGATCTTGCAGGGAACATGCTGTGATTTGCCACATTGCCCAAATTCAACTTTCGCACCTCTGCCAATATATGGGCTTGAAAATGAATAGCACCAAAGCAATAAAGGCTGGTTCATCCATGGAGGTCTCAGAGATATCAGCATCTCTGCTTTGATGTTTACTGCAGCCATATTAGTTTCTAGAGTTAAAGCTGTAGCACATATATATGTGTATATTTATGGCCATGTGATATTCATGTTAAAAATTTTGACATGAACAATCACCCCCTAAAACAAGCAAAGGAACTAACCCTGCTGCCATACACCTGACTGACTGTAGTTTACTTCTGTTGCTGACTTAGCTGCTAAACTCACAGGTGAGGAGATAATTTAGCTCAGCTTTCTTCTGTTGCTCTGAGAAACAAAGTTTATATAAACCTTTCACAGTAAAATCAAAAATCACATGAAAAAGCAGGCAGTGCTGGGGGACAGAGCCTGGACATGAGATCAGCCAGAGCATGACTTATCAGAAACTCTGCATCAGACCTTCCTGTGAAATCTGATTTCAGCTCTCCTGAAAGAAACTTCTCCAGTGCCAGACCCAGTCAGTCACTGATGCTCAGTGAGCCACAGCTGAGGCTCTCATGGTCAGAGGTGTCCTGGTGCAGCAGGAGGGAGCCCACACCCCACTGACCCCTTCCAGAGCTTCTGAGCAGCCCTGCAAGTGTTGGACTTCCAGCAGCTGCCCACAGAGAAAAGGCACCTCCTTATCCTACAAGACACCTCCAATCGTTTGATTTTGTTGGATTTGTTGGAGAGGAGATGGTCAGAGGTGGAGACACCCTGGCACAGGGCTGGGCACCCCATGGATAAGTCAAAAACCCAAGTACACACATTATTCCACTGTGGTGCCTCTGTACATCATGTGCTTTGGCAGCTCAGCTGAAAAAATACTTGGTTTTGACCCATGGAAGGGTCAGGAAGGAACAAAGAGGCAAGCAAGGAAAATCATGTGATGGCTTTGTGCAGACATTGACCACACACCCGTAAGTGCTGCTGTTTCCTGTTCATCAGGTAGAGTCATCTTATATGGACAAATAATACAAATAAACCAGAGTCTAACAATACAGAACAGTGTTTCACTGTTTCCAATCCATCCATTCCTGATGAACAAACACAGGGAAAGCAAGAGGGGGTGGTACTTGATGGTGATGTGAATAGAGTCAATTTGGTCCCAGCTACACTGGTGCAAACCCAGTGTTTGGGATGACTCTGGAATGACATCCAAGTCCCTGGTTTTGCCATCTGTATTCTGCCTCTGTGGATCTGACCTACATGGTTGGAAGGACAGGGGTAGCACAAGCATTTGGAAGTGATGCTACTCCATTAGCAATGAGATTAATTAAGACGCTGCTGGGCACTCCTCCACAGTCAGGCAGGGCTGTTAATGGCCATTGATTTTTTTTCAAACAGCATGTACAAGTTTAAACGGTGTAAACTGCCCCAGATTCCCTTTCCCTACCTCCATCTCCCCTGCTAGGGGTTAACCTCGCTGGAGACAGGGAAAAAACCAGTCCCCTCCTTTCTTTGCCTGCGGCAGCGAGATCAGGAAATTCACTGCTAATCACTGCAGTTGTGATTTCTGATTTCAACTGGCAGCACGGAGAATTGAACTCCAGTCCCCCGAGTACAGCAGGCTGCGCCAGGCAGGCCTTGAGCTTGTTAAAACTGTGGTGCTGCCATGCAGTTATCAATTTTAAATTAATCTCTCCCTCCATGCACACTTATCCTCCTCCACCCTCTCTTAAAGTGGCTGCTAAAAATATAAACTCCAGGATACCTCGCTCTAAGACTTAACTAAGTAAAAATCAGGATACTATTAATTACAGGTTTCCTTCAGCCTCAGCACCTGGAAAAGTGGATTTCTGCACTGTCTCAGGGATTTGCCTAATCCACTTCCTGCAGTAAAGCCAACCACAGCTCTGGCTGTCTTAGCATCCTGCCATGCAAATCCTCCCTCCCACGATGAGCCCCTCTCCAGAGTGCCCTGTCTGGGGGCTGCAGCAGCTGGGGAGGGGGAGCCTGGCAGCAGAACACCAGCTCTGGGAATTGCAGCTCTGTGGGCTGAGAGTGCTCTGCATTGAACCAGATCTGCCCTGCTGAGTCAGGCCAGAGGTTCAGACATCACTCACTCACCTCCCCCTGTACCCACGTCACCATCACACTGCAGCAAACCCTTGCCAAGAGTGAGCATGAGGTGCTGAGCTGCACCCCAGGGACAGCCTCCGACTTCAGCCACCTACTGGGGTTGTCAAAATTACCCCCAAATCCAACTTAATGCCTTGGCTCCCTCTCCATGCTGGAGTCTGAGTGTCTGCCTCTGCTCAAGAGCAGCCTGGCTGATGTGGGCCAGGGTTTGGAGAGCCTTTGTAGTTGGCCACGTCCACCTGAAATAACAAATATGAAATAACAAATACCTGCAGGCTGGCATGGTGCACGTGGCAGCCCTGGCCCTTCAGGCAGAGCCCTGCAGCTTTATCTCCTGCAGCTGCAATTGCTACCCCAGCCAGGCCACAGGGGCACCGAGGGGGGCTCACCTGGCTCTGGAGGGGCTCAGCCAAGCAATCAGCTGCCATCTGAGCAGGGGCCACGCCACCACCTCAGTGTCAAATGTGAAAATCTGTGGAGGTGAGTTTATAAACGGCTGCAGGCGTCAGCATCCCGTTTGGAATCTATAAACATCTGAAATCTGTTAGTACTTTATTTGTAATGATACTGCCAACAGACTGCCCCCCTCAAAGGTCACAGCACACACTCAGCATTAAATTGCAGTACAACAAATCCTCAGCTATCCATAACCTACCAAATGATAGGGGCAGGCTGGAAGGGGAGACTGGGATAAAGCAGAAAAAGAAAGAAGTCTAGACACACTTTCCTAAAACTCACTGGGGAATCATTTTTAAATCACTTTATGAGGAAATAATTGAGGTTCTATATACAAAACTCCCTTTAAAAAAAAAGAGTAACACGTCTGACAACCTTAGAAAATCACAAGGTTGTTACAGAGAAGAATGGGCCTCTGTTTGGGAATTTAAATACTATGTGGCCCAAATTCATAAACATTTAAGATTTTTAAAGCCGTTGGGAATAAAAGAGCAAAAAAGGCAAAACCAGCCAGGGCCAACTAAGAAAAAAAAACCCCAAACTGAACTGCCAAGTGAATGAAAACCATCTCTGCAGTACAGCCCCCCTTCCTCACTCTGTAATGCTCCAACCCTGAACGCTGCCCTTCAACCCACCACAGAATAAACCCACTGTTGTGCACATGACACAGCACAAACCCACAGCACAAACCCACTTCTGCCTGCATCCTCTTCCAAAGCACGTGGAATTCATTCCAGAGCCACCAGATGCAGCATTAGCCCCTAAATACAGCAGCTCTTCTGGAACAACAGGGAAGAGCAGCCTGTCCCTGTGTCTGACTGGATGGGCCCTGCCCAGGAGCACCTGGGGAACACTGATCATCATTCCACCTCCACATGGAGCCAGGACCTTACCAACTCTATCTCTTTCAAGGGGAACATAATATAGCCCAAAAACTCACTGCAGAAAAATATTTGTTATTTTTCTTATGTCTCTCTTTTGTTATTCTTCATGTCACAGCTGCTCCTCCATGTCAGTTGTGGAGAGAGGTCCAAGCAGAAGAACCACACATATAACTCTGCACTGAAACTTCCCAAAGTTCTTCCTGATAACAGATTGTTTCAAAAATATCCCTCAAAATGTAAACCCAGGAAGGGACTTTGGGAAATTCTGGCTGTTGATGAACTGACTGGTCAGTATCTCCACGGGACTGACCCAAATACATGGCTCACCTATCACCCCAACTTCGGGAGGGTTTGGGTTCTTACCTGAATTTCAAGGCTCAGGCCCATTTCTAATTGTGCCTAAATATATCCTTCAATGCTGTAGTGCCTGACTTCCTCCTGGCCAATCTCAGATGCCTTTTTGACCTGCACACCCTGCAGAAGCACCAAGATCAAGAAAGTTGTGCCTACTGAGTGTGAGGATTAGTGAAAAAACCCACTCAGAATGCCAATGAGTTAGGGCCATCACACACTTCTGCCATTAAAATTCAGTAGGTTTTCTGGTCCTTCTGGCCTTGGTGCATTTGCATAGGATAGGGTCAGAGAGGCATCCTGATTCCACTATAGCTGCTCTGTTTGAAGGGTCAGAATGGGTGACATATGAAAATAACCCAACTTTAATTGATACCTGGGCTCTGGAATTTGAAACTCCCCCTGGCCCCATCTCTTGTCTATCTAATGTACAGTACACTCAACAGCAGATGCCAAGAAGGCAGCTTGGTCCTCCAGTTGCATTAGCAAAGCTTTAAAAATAATTGTTGAATTGTCCACAAGATGTCCACCCTATTTTTCAAGCACCTGAATCTCCTGATAATCACCACTGTTTTGTTGGATGTTCCCAGGGCTGGCAAGTTACCTAACTGTGAATCCCAATTGTAGCATCTCAGGAGAAGATCCCAAGGAGAAAAAACCCCATGTTTTTTAGTTCAAGCTTCTGTTATTTTAATACTTTATCGGAGGCCCAGTTATGACTCAAACTTTATCAAGAGTAGCAGAGATGTGGGTGTATTTATTAAGTTCTTATCTGGTTTTCTTGCTGCTATCAATTCTCAAATCACACAGACAAAGGGCAATCACAATTGACATCTAATTGCTAACTTGGGCTCAGTCAGGCACAAGGAGCTCAATGCAAACCAAATTTCCTGATCCCACCATTGCTGGGCTCAGGATCACAGATTATGGGGCACTGAAAGATTCTTGGCAGAACATATGGACCAGATTGGTTTGCTAGGTTTTTAGGCATCTTATCATATACTCCCTAAAAAGAAAGCTGATGGCTAATCCCACTTAGAAAGAATACCTGAAGAGTTACAGCAGAGCAATTGTAAGTGCATGACTGCTTAACTAGTCATCAATTCATAACTATCATTTCTGTGACATTTTCCATGATTCAGTTCAGGCTCAGTTCTGGGACAGAAAAAAGGAGAAACATTTTTTACCCCTGAGTCACTCAGCTGAAAAAATCATGAAATTCTGATGAAAACCCATTCCATAAACTGTGAAACAGTATTGCTCCTGCATTTGTTGGTGATGTAGAAATGAGGAGCCATTGCTCTTCTTTATATTGAAGAACAAGATTAAGAACCCCATTATTTCATCTCCTAACATTCCTAAACCCTTTAATGGTTCCAAGCCTTTAATGCTTCCCTTTTT
>VZTR01028852.1:656898-686898 GCA_013400775.1 Chaetops frenatus | reverse complement strand
TTACTCTCTCTTGGAATCCAAGTGAACTCATGCACAGTCTTGAATAACCTAGGAAGATCATCCAACAAGCTGAGCACTGGTAGCTTCAGACTGAACTTCATCATGGTGTCCTGCAGAAAAACCAGCTGCCCTGCTCTAAGAAAGAAGGAATGTAGAATTCCATGAGATCTCTGAGCACAAGCAGGCAGCTGAGTGTGTGACATCTCCAACAAGTCTGTGTCCCACCATTGCTGAGTGAAGGAGAAGGAAAACTTAAAAGACTACATCTCTTTTACTGTTTGTTTTTTTTTCCCCCCTAATTGTCCTGGTGTGACATAACAGGGCAGGGAAGAAAACAAACCAGCAGCCAGTGCATGTGGCTATCAGCTTAAAAATAGTCAGCTGGGCTGAGGTTTTAGCCTTTATCTCCCTGGCTGACCTTGCTAATACAGTATGTAGATCTCTTGCCAGCTAATCGGCCGACTGTAAAGCATGGTTTCAAGCTGTGGGCAATGATCTGTAACAGGAATGAATGAGTGGGTTTTAGCAGCCAGGATCTGTAGCCTACTATCTGTATCTGACAGCTGTCACCTCCTGACAGAGGCCAAGGCCCAGCCCTGCATTTAAAAGCAGCATGGCTGATCAGATTACTGGGACAGTGTGTCAGGACTCGCTGCACTGAACTAGAGAGACAGAAAGTAAATCTATAAATAGCAGTTTTACTTGTCTCCATGAGCCACTGAAGGATAACCAATATTGAGCAGCAAATGCAATGTTTAGTCTCTGAAAGCAGTGGAACACAGTTCCTGCAGGATCAGAAGTGCTGCCTGATGATGAGAGGGATGGACATGGGGAGCTCTGTGGGCAGGAGAGTCACTGCCCTGGCTGTGTTTGCACAAGGAAATAAGAATTAAGTTCTCAGTCCTTGAGATGCTGAAAGCACCACAGCACAAAGTCACTGAGACCAAAGCCACCTCTGTGCAGAAGGCAGGGGGAAAGCCAGCAGTTCCTGGGGAATTCCAGCACTCAAACAGATCCTGTGATAAAGTGAGAGCCTCTCCATTTGATGCCTATCATACATGAGAACCAAGCTTTCAGCCAGAATGGATGAGCTTTGAAAGGGCCTGAAGGGCAGGGATGCTGGAGCTGTGGCTTCCAGAGGCCAGGTGATGGCAAAGCTTGGTTACTGCGTGGCAAGGAGCTACAAAAGACCTGTCAGCACTCTGCAGAATGGATCAGCTCTCTGAGGAGCCATTCAGCACTCTGAGAGGTTCCTGCTGGTAAAAACAGAATATCTGAATAACTGTAAACACCTTTGGAAACACAGCCCAGACATGAGTGGAGAGGAATGGAGAGCAGGATCACGAGCCAAGGCAATAGGAAACGAGGATGGTGAGAATAATGTGGGAGATTCCACACCACTGCAGAACTGTCAGGTAATACCAGAGGCTTCTTTAGGCAAAGAAACCTTCTTTAGGTCCAGAAAGGTCTCAAAAATGACATGAGGAGTCCTGGGTCCCTTTTGCACTAGAAACCAGGAGATAACTGCAGTTATTTTGTTGCAGTCTGCAACTGGGAAGGGGCATCTGCTGCTCTCTCAGCCTACTCAGCTTCTGGTGATGAGATGCAGCTTTTTGACCACAGACAACCAGCAAAGAGAAACAAATCTTTTGCTTAACCTGGTTAGTGCCAGCTGCAGACTTGTTCTGGCCCCCAACACCTGGCACACCTTTACCACAAGCTGAGGGTTGCTCAAGCTGTTGTCTTCTCCATCCAGGAAAGGACATCATACAACAGCAAGGACAACTGAAATCACAAAGCACTCAACTACACAGATTAACTCTTTAAACTGAAAATAAAGGCCAAATGATGGGACATAAAGAACTAGACATAAGGAATATATTTTTACATTGCTAAGAAAAGAGAAGTAGCCCACTCAGATAACTCAAGGCACACAAATGTGACTGTCTACTTAAAAAGTAGCTCAGAGGAGTCAGGCAAATCAGTGACACAAGAAGGCAACCAGCTCAATTCCCTGTCTCCTGCAGAGACACCAGGAGCACACCCCTGACAGCACCCACTCATCCCTGTCTCCACACACTGCCTTCAGCTCAAGGACTTCTGAGCCAGAGGTGGGGCCTCTATCATCTAAAGCTGGGCATGGATCTTTTCCCCATGAATTTGAAAATAGGATGGAGATAATATTTATTCCCTAAACTGAAGAACAAATCAACATCTTTCCAGCCCATAAGCTTCAAAATAGCAATTTACTGGTACCCAAGTGTCATGCTCACCCTTGGCTGCAGTGATGGATTCACTAAAGGCTGAATTCTTTAATCAGTGTGTTTTTCTCAGCTAATTTAGCACCGATGAGCTGGTCCTCAGTGACAACCCTGGCAGCTGCCCCCTCCTTGTGTCAGCAGTGTCCTCCCTCTGTCCCCAGCACGTGCCGAGCCCGAGCTGTGCCTGGGATGGGCAGCCAGTCCTGCCCCCAGAGCCCTGGCAAAGCTCAGTCTCTGCCAGGCCTGTCCTGAGCTGTGCCCTGGCCCTGCTGGGAACGGGGCTGGCCCCACTGGGCTCCTTCCATGCAGGTCAGGGCAGCGTCAGATGGTGAGGGCTGCAAACCACTGATCTGCACTGCCAGTCCCCAGAGCCACCTGAGACCCCACTGTTACTCATTAGCAACAGATTCTTATTTATTTCAGATAGTCACTGGCTTCTGCCAACTCCTAATTAAGAGCTGACTTCTTTCATAACCTACAAAGTCCCATTTCCACCTCTGCCCCAAGGTGCAGGGAAATGTGAGCTTCCCCCTTTCCTCCACTTAGAGGCAGGCTCCAAAGACAAAGCAGAGATGCATTTTGCTTTATTTATTTTTTTTTTAAACAGCATAAAGCAACAAAGTTTGAAGGACATTCAACATTTATGCTGTGTGCCCACGTAATATCACAAGGGACTTTCCATGGGAGCAAAGGTTTTCTTAATAAAGGGTCTCATTGGCCAGCTGGATCAAATAATGTATACACCGATATCTTGCTTCTGGCAATACCTTAAACCCCCAGTTAGGCGAGTGTAGAGATTGCAGTGGCCTTGAAACTGAAGCATGGTTTATACATGGTGTACACATCTTGGAGGATTTGGAGAAATCTACGAGGGATCTAATGCTTTTCCACCTATTGACATTTACAAAGCAGTTTAAATCATGCATGAGAGGCCTCAGGCACATGTAGTTCACAAAACATAACTCTGTGCTCCCAGGGAATTGGAGCTGACCATGGCTCTTTATTAGAACCGACAGTGAAAGACAGCTCGTGCAGAACCCCAAGCAGGGGTGCAATGCAGAGATGACAGACTTAATGCCACTGGATGTATTATGCAGATTACCCAGCCCAAGCCTTGCTTGTTAAATAAGTTTCATGCTTTCCTCACTCCCACTGCCCCTCTTAGGAAATATCCTCCCTGGCTTTATCAAGGGAGCTGTTTCCTAAATTCCTTGATCAATCACCTGCTTTCCAGGACTTCAGACACACCGAGTTAGCTCTGAAGATAAGACAGCGATGCTTAAAGAGTGGAAAACAGTTAAACCTTTGCACCTATTAGCAAAGCAGTGCCAGGCACAGAGCAGATGAATACCTTAAAAACTTAACAGCTACTTTGCTGATGAAAGAATAGGAGGGATTTTAAGGAATCCATCATCCCTGACAAGTCACCTTGTAGCTGTGAATTCCCAGTGCAATGTAATTTTTGAATGTATGCTTTTGCTGTACACATTCAAAATGAAGAGCAAAATCCTGAAATCCTTGTCCAAGTCTTGACCAGTTTTTAATTAAACTCTGAAACTCTCTGATACAGATTATCTGAGAATCAGCCTTTCTACCAGGAGAACGAGATTTTTTGTCATTTGAGTGCGTCTTAAAGCTTGTAAATGATGCTTAAAGCACACCTGTACAGGAGAGCATTCTATGTTCTTCACGTAGAATTGTCACTTGTGAAGCTCCTCTTTTGGTGACTCCTGTTCAAACAGGCATTTTCACTGGGTCCACCTGGACTCAGACACATACCTGGGAGGTTCCATGCTGTACACAGGGAGTTGGTTTGAGATGTGAATTTAAACCACTACTACACTGACAGGCTCCTGGCACTGCACATTCCATTGTCCACCTATGTAAAGATTGCATTTGCATACATATATAAAATAAAACTTTAAAAAAAATCCCTTTAAAATAAATAAATACAAGTTTGTGTATAAAATGAATGCAAACATGTACACCCAGATGTAAGTTTTTATATGTTATACTCTATATACATATGTATGTGCTTTTATTTTAAAACTAATTGAAGGAAAAGGAAGTGTTTTTTTAAAAATTGAGCTTTGCAGTGACATCTTTGAATTATTACTACTGGCTTTCCTTAGCAGCAAGCTAGGTCACATTAGGCTTGACCTAATAAAAATAAGTTGCTTAATATCATGCTTTCAGGGCTGCAGAAGTGCTACTGGCAAACTGAAATTACTGATTATTTTATTTATTTCTTTTTTTAGCAATTAGGAAGACTAACTACTCTGCTTAAGGGGAACCAATGGAAGGCAATGTTTTTCACGAGACCAGTTTGGTTTTCCTTCAAATCCCCAACTCCAAAAAGCCATGAAAGCCCCTCCCAAAAGGCATGTGATGAACATTAGCACAAACAAGCTTAACATAGGGCCCATTTCCAGCCTGCTTTTGTTACTGGCTGTAAAACACATGGCAAGGTGTGAAGGCTGACACCAGTGGAGACACAGGAGGCATTTAACACTCATGTGCAGAATCATGGAGTGACTCCACCTCCTCAGAAATGAGGCTGAGCACACAACAGTGAACGTTTCATCTGATTTTAGTGCTGGATTCATGGCTGATGGAAACCAAAAAAGAGGTTATAATTGACTTCAGTGATACTGGATCAGGGCCCTAAATAGAACATGCACCTGCACATTGTAGAGGGAGAGAAGTTAAATATGTTGATCTGCTTTGTTCCCAGGTTTTTCTGCACCACCTTTGCCATGGATGCTGCAGCTTTCTCAGTGCAGAGAGGGGGCTCCGAGTCAGAGCAGGGCTCAGCAGCTCCCCAGGGCAGGGCTGCAGCCCCAGCTCAGCTCAGCTCATCTCACCCAGCACAGCCACAGAGTCACAAAATCACAGTCACAGTCCCACAGAGTCACAGCAGCATCGTCACAAGTCACAAAATCACAGAATCACAGCCCCACAGAGTCACATCCCCACAGTCACAGAACATCCTGAGCCAGAAGGGACCCCAGGGATGACTGATCCAGCTCCTGTCCCTGCACAGACCCCCAACAATCCCACCCTGGGCATCCCCAGGAGCTCCTGGAGCTCTGGCAGCCTCGGGGCCGTGCCCATTCCCTGGGCAGCCTGGGCAGTGCCCAGCACCCTCTGGGGGAAGAACCTTTGCCTGATCTCCAGCCTGGGCAGCAACAGCAGCTCCCCAGTTTCACTCATTCCTGCACTCACCCACTGCATTGTCTCAAGTTTATACTTCCTCAGCCATTGTGTGTTAAATCCAAGATAAATTTCCAGTTGCCATAGATTTTCATCAGGTAAAAAAAAAAACCGCTTCAGAAATATTGCTCAGTTCACATCAGATCTGAAGTACTAAAATTAATTTTAAAGTGCACCTAAGCATTACTTTATACATGCAGTGATAATTGAGATACAGGCTGGTCTACCAGCTCAGTGCCATCATAGTCGGCCACACACTTGGGAGAACAGCAGAAAACACCAGTGAAAGTCTGGGATAACTCATCAGCTACTGACTAAACTGCTACAAATGCCCTGTGAGCTTTAAACACTGAAATTCATCACACATGTCAAAATTCTGATGTTGAACCATTTACAGAGTGTTGAAAGTTGGCAGGGAATAAATACTGAGAGAAGAAAAAAAACCCAAAATCGAACAGTCACCTCAAACTGTACGAGGGAGGCTGTAAGCTGATGACTCAGAGATTGAGGATGAGTTTGCATATTATACCAATTCACTCCTCAGCTGAAACTCCAAAAAACTTACTAATATCAAAACTGTTCATCTGAAAACTAGGCAGATATTATTTAGCAGAAATAGCAAAGGAAAACTATCTTGTATCAGTAAAGCTGACATGTCAGCAGCTTGTTTGATCAAATTGCAGCTAAACTCAGTGCAAATGTAGTTGCAATATGAAATAAGCCAGGATTGTTTACCTTCAATAGTCTATAAATATCCTTCTAAGGGCAGAACAGCTGCTTTACTGAGAAGTGCACAGATGCAGTCACAACTCCTCATCTATAATTACAAGAATAAACTATATTTCACATTTCTTCCATTTCCAGGTCTTTGATGTTACAGCTGATGGAGTGGCAATGAGATGGAGACACCAGTACAGGTGAGTCTGGCAGCTTCAGGTGCTCAGCTTAGCCAGGCCCAGGCCAGGGACACCTGTGGTCACTGCTCAGGAGGGGACAGCACTGTCCCTCTGTGAGGGCAGAGGCACAGCCTGAGCTGGGAGCTGCAGACACATCTCTGCATGCACTGCCCAGGCTGAGGCAGCTGTGCTGAAGGAGCTGTAAGAGCATCCCCACAGCACCAATCCAAGCCTGGGCTGTTCAGAACCATCAGCCCTGCTTGGGGCAGGGAAGGAGCCTGAGCTGCTGCTGCTGCATCCCCACAAGTGCAGCTCACACTGAGGGCAGCCACTGCCCTGACAGCCCTGCCTGGGTGGAAAACAGCCACCAGAAACTTGGACTTGGTCCCTTCCAGCTCAGGATGTTCCATGATGGCATGAAAAACAAGTGTGGGTCTAACACAGCCATGTGTCTAGGGGAGGATGGGCCAGGCCTGGAGCTCAACTGCATCAAACAGGCACAAACATTGCAGAGTAACGTGGGACCTGCTGCCCAAATGGCTCCTTCCCTTCCCTTTGATCCAGCAGCTCATTTAAAACATTTCTGTCTGTCCTGTGAGTGCTTCCTTGTCATCTCTGGCCGGTCCCCAGTCTGTCACTAATTGGCACTGCTGTTGTCAGGCTTGGGAATGAGGCCAGGGCCAGGATGGGCAAGAAAAATAATCCCCTGTTCATTCCCCAAAATGGCTGGTTCTCCTTGGGATCACTGCTCACACACACACACACGGGAAGGCTACGAAAATGTGCTGCTGCCCCTGTTCTCTGGGAACCCAGCTCACTCCCAGGGGATATTGATCTCAATGTGCTCTTTAAAAATGCATTAAATACATTTTTTCTCTCTATTTGATAGATATAATTATGGCAGTCCCTAGAACAACATGCCTGTTTGTAGACTGCCTTCAAAATCATCTAATTTGTATTGCCAGATGGTATGAATGATTGCTACAGATAAACTTTGGATACATTCCATTATTAATTGACAGAAGCATGGTCACAGCAGAACACTCATCCCACACTGCCTGGCTGACAATTAATGGTTAAAAGATGAAACTGCTGAGGAAAAAATGAGTCCCCTGAGTCCCAAGTCCCATTTTATAGCCTTGAGAACTAAATTTAAATAACCAAAATGTATTATGCTCTCAGATCTCTCTCCCAAGCTCCTTGCACTTGTGCAATTCCCAACTGTGCCAACAGCACTTTACAAACGATGGGAGGCAGGCTGGCTGTGCCATCCAGTGGGATGGGATGGGTGGAGTGTGACAGTCTTATGGCAGGTTCAAGAAATCACAGTTGTAACAAGTAAATGTCTCCACTGAGGCTCACTGCAGATGGCTGTTTTGGAGCTCATCTTCCACAGAAAACACAAATGGAGCCATTGCAACAAAGAGCACTAAATGCTGGGTGTTGTAGACATGATTCTTGCACTCAGCAATGGTGAAGTCACCAGGAAATGGGAAAACCCTGCATTTATGTGTTTTAGAACAGTGATCTCTAACGATCATGTCCTCAGTGAATTAAGCAAAAGCTGAGAAAAAGCCAAGTGTCTACTGATTAAAAATTTTTGTTTTTCAAGCTATTCCACTAGAACACAATATACACAGACAGAACCTTTTTTAAAAATGAAGACAAGCTTTTTAAAAAGAAATCCCCAGATTTGGGATAAAGAACATTCACCAGTGACACAGACCTGAAATGCAAATAAATGATGAAGGGTGCCCTAAGATATGAAAAAAGAAAAAGAAATGCTTTCTAGCTTCTTGACTTGCAATGTTTGTTCCTCTGAGTACCTACTAAACAGCATGACATATCTTAGAAACAATATTATACTTATAGCACAACTGTCATCTGCAAACTCTTGCATGTCATATAGATTTGCACACTCCTTTTCATAAGCACACATCCTGAGCATACACAGCTGAAAAGGTAAATAAATTACTTCTCCTGAGGTAGGACAATATGGCAAGCTGGCAGAAAGCACCTGTACCTGTATATGTGACCTAGAGACCACTGTGAACAGGGCTGCAGAATCAGTTCTGCAGAGATGGGGAAGGATACAAAAATCCCAAATAAAGTCTGGCTGGTGCAGGCTGACAACCTCTTTTCTGCCCTCCTGTACACATGGAATGGCTACAATGACATGCAGTGATCACAAATATCCCCAGTTCAAAAGCTGAGCTGTGGATCCAGGTCTTTAATGATGGTAAGACACCAAGTTGTATGGGCAGAAGGTAAAAATGCCTGGCAAAAAACCAAAACCAAAAATACACCAAAAAACCCAACAAACCCCCTCCCCCCCCAGCTTGTGAAGGGCACAGATTTCCTTATTGCTTTATCTGAGTCCAGGTCCAGCCTCATGCTACACTCTGCTGTGTTTCTGACCTTGTTCCTCAGGCCTAGGCATGGCTACCTTTCCTCTGGCTGGTGTCTGTGGCACAAACACAAAGGTGATAGCTACAGTCAGCATCAGATCTGACTGTTCCCGACAACTCCTGTGATACAGCAACCTCAGGGACTCGAGGACACATCTGTGAGTAGATGTAGTAGCTGCCATCTGCACGAACTGCATTATTTAACTGCATTGGCACTGATTAACATTTGCTGTAACCTATGGTAATGGGCTCTGGGGGCTTTCCATGTCTGCTACACAGTGGCAGCTGATGTCTCCTGCTCCATCCTTAAAACAGGATGTTTTAATTTTTAATGGAGCACATGTTCGATTGGCTATACAAACAGGCTAATCTGCAAAGCATGTGCTCAATAACAAGCCAAGCTATGCAGCCAGAATAACAACACTGCTTTGCCATGCACGAGATGCAAAAGGCTCCCTGCTCTGTGCCACCACCACTCGGCACTGATGGTCAAGAGAAATGGCTCTGCACCTCCCCCGTTTCCGGAGCAGCCCTTAGGAATTGCCTGTTCCTCATCTGCACCTCGGGCTGCCAGCTCCTTTCTCATTTGGGAAACTCAACTGGAGAGCTGACAAAGTTCAGGTGCCTGCAAGAGCAGGAGCATTTGGAGGCAAAGCTGAGAGGGGAGAGCTGGGCCAGGGCTGGCACATGGGAGAGAAATCAGCTGGTGGGCATTTAGGCAGAGAGCAGAGATGTGGATGCTTCCCCACTGCTGGAAACAATGCATGAATAAAATCCTACATGGCCATTCCTCCTCTCAGATCTCCATAACCCACAGACAGGGCTTGTCTCCTGAAATCACAATATCAACATGGAGTGTGCAACAGCCCAGGCAGCCCTCTGATCCTGCTCTGCCCTACATCCACCCCAGGCATTCTGTCCCTGCTCCCAAAGAGAGGAGGATGCTCCACAGAGGTTGCAGCACAGTTCTAACCTGTTCCTGCTGGGTGCAGGAGGCTGCCACAGCCCCCAGGGCTCTTCTCCTGAGGGAGCATTTCTGGGGTGGGATATGGGCCCTGACTGAAGTCCTGCAGCCAAACAGGGAGCAAAGATCACTTCCACAACAGGCACATGCTAACAAAGAAAAAGGAGAAAAATAAAGGCAGCAAAACAAAGGTTGACATATTTCCTTGGGCATCTTAAGCAGATGGGTGGGAGTTCAGGAATCTTGGGCCTTTAGGGTGCCTGTGAAAGCTCATCAGGTTATTAATTTTCCAGATTGAAGGAGTTTGCTTCAGCTTCAGATTTTTTCTTGTGAGAAGAATGTTCTCCACAGTTGAGTAGGGTTTTTATCTGTTTCTTTGAATCACTTGTTACCTCTGACCTGATTTGTCTACAGAATATGTCAAATCTGTAACAAGCACGGGCTGATTAAACGATTAATGGAATGCTATTTTAAGACAGCCTTGTCTTGCTCCAAACCTGTACCCATGGCTGTTTCTGACACATAAACATGAACTGACCTTTAAAAAAGGTTACTTTTATTTTTCAGTTTTCTTCCATGATGAATTATGTTTTTGAGAAAGGCACTAAATTATGGAGCCTCTCATTAGATGTAAGAAAGTTGGAGGAATGTTAAGAGGAATTTCTTTCCTCTGGTCTTCACAAATTACACTGAGGACGCTGTTTCATGATTGCATTAGTAAATACATCTACCAAGCTAATGAACACCTTTTCCTGCCTTAAGATGTGAATTTTGAAGATACTAACTCAATTATCCCACTCATAAGTGGCCAGCCAGGTCTCAGTGCAAGAACTTCAGCTCTGAGAAATGTATTTTACCTATGGAAGCAATGGATCCATTTCCAGCAGTATTCTGCTGCCAGAGAACAGACCTGGCATTCACCCTTCACCTGTGGTTACCCTGGAAGCACATGTGAAAAATCAGACTGTTATTGCTTATTTTAGGGTTTTGGAAGGTGAGGGAATATTCCAAAAAACACACATATAAAAAAGCATTGTAAATTCTCTGTGAACTCAGAAGAGGGGTAAGACATCCTCACACAGCAACCTAAAATCCCATTTGGTGAACACTGCTCGGTCCTGGGTGGACCAACATGAGAAATCCCATCCTGAGCTGAAATGCTCCATCTCCCTCCCAGCAGCACTATCAGCCTGAGCTGAGCTCTCAATGAGAAGATCTAAATCAGTGAGGGCAGTACTAGAGTTTAAAGATAAAGCAAGTATTGACGGTGTGCTGAGGCCCAAGCTTTGAACTCTTTTGATAGGAGACCTTGTCTATTTGAGAAGTCAAAAGCTCCCAGGATTGTAACCAGAATCTGGGCAGGCACAGTCTCCTGCCATGTGAGGGGGCAAACAGAAGACCTCTGGTTACCTTTCCTTCTACCACAAGCCCTTCTTATGTATGAAATAGTCCTCAGCACAGCTGCAATCATATGAGCCCATCTCTCAGGCAGTCTAGGGAGAGAAAACCAAAGCCATGGAGTTCAGGTCCCTCCACCACATGTTGGGAAAGCTGACTGCAGCTCATCTGTACCTCAGGAAGGTTCAGTCTGCCCTACAGAAACCAAAACGTTGCTACATTAATGCACAAGGGTGTCCTTTCCATCAAGTTACTTAATTAGCTTATCTGGAGAAAAAACTATACCAATCAAATTAAATATTAATCACATATAAACTGCTGATCACAATCAGCTGGGGGCTCACACATGCAGAATGTAGGGATCTTTCTTTTCCCAGAGAGTTTCCTCCTGCTCTCTTTCCACTGCCAATTTAGCAAATTCATATAAGAAACAAAGCCTGAGTTTTCCAAGTACAACATGAACAACAGACCAGAAGTTTTTCTACACTAAAATATTGGACTAAAAATTCAGTTCCTTTAAATCTTTCTAAATCCTTGCCTCTGATTGGGTTCATTAATAAACATGCTGGTTTTGTTACAGGGAGTGACATATGGCATAATCCGCTAACAGGAAGAAGTATTTTGCATTTTATTGTAGAAAACAAACATGCAAACAGGTTTTCACAGATGGCTTTCTTAGCTTCTGGGAGGAAAAAAAAAGCTTAATAATGCTTGAAAACAATTCTTTCCCCCCCACTTCTTATAAGAAGAGAAGGAAAAAAAAATTTGACTAGAACTGCTTTTCAATTAAAGTAATTTCTACTCTAGATATCAGCTGTACCCCAGATCCCTTCATACTACTGCTGCTTCTTTAGTTATGCATGAAATAAAAGCCTATCAACTTGCCAGTATCTGACAATATGTGCCCAGGAAAAAAACCAAAACAAAAACCAACAACCCGGGTGAAATTCTTGTCTTTGGTTAACTGCTGAGTGCTGTGAGAAAACCACCAAAGTAACCACAGAAGGCTTTTAATCAGGAGGGATTTGGATCTCAGGAACTAGACCTCTGCCCATATTCCCTTTTCACACTGCTGGCTTGAGCACACGTGAAGATGTGAAATCTATGGTCCATAGTGTTGGGAAAACAGTGTATTATTTAAAATCTAAATTATGAATAAGCTGCAGTAAGTCTGAGAAATATTTCTGTACACATTGCAACACTTACACCTTTCTCTTCTGGTCATTCTCCATCAGACTTGTGATGCTGTTCCCTCATCACCTTCTCCCTGCAGCTGCTTGGGAACAACACAGACCTCACCCTGGACCTCTCCGTGTGAGATTTGCAGGATCATTTTCAGTTCTGTCCAGCATATCCAGCACTGTACAATCCCAAGGCAGCCCAATCCCCTGCCCATGGCACAAACTCTGCTTGCAGCAAACAGACCTGCCTGTGAGGACTGTGATGCCTCTAAAGAACCATCAAGCATTATGGTCCAGTGTAGTGCCCCAAAGCTTTTGGGATCTGATGTTAAATAAATCCCCTAAAATACCTGCCATTTCCACATGATTAAACCTCTCCCCACCTCACCGTGTCCAGCCTAGAGAGGCAGGTGAGCACTTCCCACAGGTGACAGTGAAGCTGTCCCTCACAGTGAGAGCAGTGTTTGAACAACTCGTTTACCTGAGCTTGCAAATTCCACCCTACTCTGACCAGAAAGAAGGATGCAACCCCAAATTTCCATTTGTATCCCCAGGACTCTACCAGAAGAGAGAAATACTCTTTCTAGCAGGAAGAACAAAGCCCACCTTGCACTTTGGGAAGACCTCACACTCCCTAAAGGAGCAAAGGCTAGAACATTTGTTATTGCCATCCCAGTCCCACAGGGGTAGGAAAGACCCAGTTTCTGTAGGACAGGAAAGGGGGATCAGCTCAATCCATGGACTGCAGGGTACAGGTCTGCCCTGTGCTAAAACACAAACCCAGTGTTGCAGAAGTTCCCTGCATAAGGTGGGCTTAAGCACTCGTGTTATCTAGGTGGTGAAAGCAGCCAGCCTAATCCCTGTATCTGTTCTGCATAAGGAATCTGAGCTGACAGCATTTAATCAGCTCCGAATTTACACTACTGATCACCTTTTCCATTTAATCATGACTGCAGCCTTTTCAGAAGTAATTCCCTTTGGTTAAAATTAACAATGACAGGCTGTGTTTTTACACACTGTTGAAATGTGTAAAACAATCAGATGGAGGAAAAAAAAATATGCCCTCCTTTTTCCAAGCTGATTTACGATATATATGCAAACCCTATTAAAGTTAAACCATGCTTTTCAATGAAATGAGGATTTCCAACAAGCTGCTCTCCATTTTATTTAAGGATCCCAATGACTGATACAAACAGTGGTAATCAGCTCTATTGCTAATACAGGATATTTGGGCTGAGAGATAACACTTAAACCCTAAGTGAGAAACAGCTCATAAATCACAGCCAGTTTGTGGGGAAACTTAAGACCCTCTCTTGTGAGCAGAAATCAGATGATATCCTGCTGAGACCCATTATCCTCCTTTCTCCAGAATCTAAAGGTTAAATATAAAGAGAAATTAATGTAGAGAAGGAAGGAGATCAGGGGAAGTGGGGACAGGAGTAGGTGGCTAAGAGGAATGCAAATACCTCCATAACTGGGTTAATCTTATCATGACAGATAAGACAAAACTGGGGAGGACGTGGCTACAGCTTGGAGGAAGAGCTCAGCTCTTGGGAAGTGGCAGGGCCTGGCAGATGCCTTCTGACTGCCTCAGATCTGGATACACCCCCACACCTCCCAGCACTGCACAGGGGCAGCAGCACAAGTCCTGCATGTCCCAGGTGTGAGGACACAAAGGGCACACCAGGCTGTGGCTGTTACAGCCTCTGGTATAAAGGGATGCCCACAGCTGGAAAAGGCATTGGGACCCACCCTTGTCTGGGGAAAACAACCCTGACTGGCACCAGACATGGAGCCAAACCAACAGGTACCATGGGTTACCTGGAATCACAACACAGGGGATGAACTTGAGGCCAGCACTGGGGAGTATTAATTTAATCCTCCTAAATGAAGAAACACAGAAGTCCAGTGAGGAATTTCTCTGTGTCCCAGCACTAACAGTGGTGTTAGGAGACAAAGACCAGAGAATTCCCTGGGAGGTCCTGTCCCACTGCAAATCAGCAGCAAGGTTTGAACTGGTGCATCTCAGCCATCAAATACTCCCCCAAACTGTTCAATCACATGTGCCAGCTGGAAATTACTCACTATAACTGTTCCCTTGAGGACTCTACTGTGTTCTGACAGTGGAAAAGAGAGGTAAAAGCCACCCCCAGCAGCCTCCACAGCTGGGGACTGCCCAGTGTCTCTCCCTGGTTCTGGCACAGGTGTGGATGTCACAGGGAAAACCCCCAGGACTGAGAACACCATGGGAAGATGAAGTTTGGGCTTTGCAGGGTGGGGATGGGAGATGAGCAGGAGAGCAAACACAGAGGGAACATCCCTTTGGAGCAGAGCAGAAGAGCCCTTTGGCTTTGCTGGTTTTCCTGCCTCCCAGCTGCACCTCTTACAGGGCTCATCCCTCTGGGGCTGTGGCCTACAAGCAGCCAAGCCCAGCTAAAGCTGTGGAAAGCTTGTTTTTCTGGGAGCTGGTTGGAACTACAGTGTAGATAAACATGGACATTTCCTCCAAAGATTACACTCCACTACAACTTTTTCTGCCTGCGTGTGCTGCTTGCAGAATGCTGAACTTGTTTCCAAAATAAATAGCTCCCAAAGAGGGTTTAATAGGGTTTGCTGTTTTCCAGAGGAAATAGATTGCAAACAAACTGTTTCCTGCTCCTATTTCAAACGAATTTTGGTCCAATTATTTTCTTTTTTAGCATAAAGCTAAATGGACTATTCTGCCCTGTCCCTGACTGAGTCCAAGCGTGATTTCTTTTGATTATGCTTTTATGTTGCAAAATGCAGGGCTCTGGCGACAGAATGGACGGCTTGGGGAGAGGGGCAGCAATTTTTTCTCCTTTTTTATTTTTCCTCTTTTATTTTTTTTTTTTTAAGTGTGCCAAAGCTTGTCAGCGTTCACTTTGGTGCCTGCTGTGCCTGAATAAAAACACTGAAGGAGGCAGAGGGTGGGAGGGAGGGAAAAACCCCCAAACAAAATGAGCACTGTCCCCCATGCCCAGGGGAGGCTGGCACAGAGGTGGGCAAAATTCAATGGCCTCTATGTAGGGCATATCTCAAGCAGTGGATGAAGCCTGATTTCCGTTTTCTCCTTATTATTCTTACTGGGTTTATTTTTTTCCCTTAATCCAGTATTATTTATTTTTTTCCCACTGGAGCAGTGACAATCAGTAGCAGTGGGGAGGGGAAATCTTGGCAGATTTCCCATCCTGACCTTTAATCCAAAACACAACTACACAACTTGTGGTCCAAAAGCTTCCTAAAATAAAGCTCCATCCTTTTCTTTGTTTAATTTATAAACAGTGTTGATCAGAAAAGGGAAAGGGAGGGAAGGTCCCCCTGTTCTTCTTGATGGGAGTTGAATGTCATCATATTCCTGGTATGGTGGGGAAAGCTGGGAAATCTGTCACTGTCTGGGTTAGTGGAGTATTACCAAGAACCAAACCTCTGATTTCCTTGAAGATAAAGACCTTTATTTTGGCTGCAATGAAGGAATGTACAAAACATGTTCTCATCTTCTAAGTCAAAGAAATAAAGAAATCTGTTCCTATTTGTCTGGCTGTTATAGCCCAGGGGTAATAAATTCTATTGCAGGGACAAGGATGAAAACCAATGTTTTTCATTTGTGATATCTGGATTTAAAAAAAAAAAAAATATCCAAGAAAAATCTTTATATGCCAGAGTCTGAATCAGCCTCCAAGGTCCTTCACCCTGGTGCAGGTTCTCAGCAAAGGCACCAGCTCCTAGCCCTAATTACAGACAAATTTTTCATATATATTTTTACATCTTTGACAGATCCAGAGAGAGGCATGTACCTTGGTAATTACAGCACAAGTCTGGAAGGTTTCATTTTTCTACTGATTTGTATTAATGACCTTGAGCAAGTCACTTAATGCCTCTGCTAAACTTTCTGCATGGGATCAAGACCCCAGTTACCCAGTAAAACTCCAGAAGCAGAGCAGGAATGTCTGTGAGCATCTCCTCAGGAGGGTTCAATGTGTTTATTTGGGAAACCAAATCTGGATGTGCTTTTCAGTCTGGGAAAGGCTGCAGCAATGGGGTGTTCATTTGCACATCAGGTATGAAATTGTATCACTGCTTGGGTCCATATTCACAGAAAAAAAGATTTTAATCAGAAGTCCTCTTACTTATCTGCAAATAATTTGCTCCTGGGAAGGCAGAGCAGCCTCCAGTCTGCTCCAGGTTCATCTCACATGTGCCCTGTGCTGCTTCTCAGCACGAAAATAAATTCCACCTCTAAGAGCCAGCAGATGCACATGACAGGTTCCACCTGATACACAGCAAAAGACCTTGGGACACATAAGTGACTACCAAATACCTGCTAGAGAGATAGAAACTCAACTCTTCAGTGGCTTTTAACTTAATATTTCTTAATTAAAATAAAATTGAAGAGAAGGGAAAGAAAAAAATCCAACCCTTAATTGTGTCAGCCATGGAAGAAATCTGAGATTGAGGGCTCCAGAGAAGAGAAAGTCCTTTTGGATTAAAACTCTACATTTTATATTTTATCTCCAAAAGGCTATAAATGAGGTTTGGGATTTAAAAAAGATTTCATATGATTTTGTAATTACCCAAGTTACTATTACCTGATTAACACAGGAATCCTAATAGTCTGTTGCACTTTCATTTCTCCAGTTGTGGTTGTCATGGGGCTTGGCACCTGTCACCTGTTCATTTACAGGCATTTTAATTAACCTACATTATGTATGCTTTTTTTTCCCTTGGATTTAGTGCCTGAATTTCATATTAAAAAATAAAGTTAATAGCTACCTGAAGGAGGGCTGCTGCCAAAACATTCACAGTCAATCCTGCCACATCCATTTATCAGTACCTGTCGCAGCCAAGCATCCACCAGTGCTTCACTGGAGGAAACACAGGGTAAAATAAGTTCCTCCTCGAGTGATGTAGGCCTGACACCCAGCACCACAAATGTGGTCTTTTATGTGTAGCTGTAGACAACCTGGATATCCCCGGTTGTGTTTGGACCTACTTTATGGGTCCTAATTCAGACAAAAAGTCTTTTTGATTTTGCCTGGATATTGACAGATGAATCAGGCCTGCCCCTTTGAGAACACCATCCTAGGAAAAGGAGTAAAGAGATAAAAATATCAGTAACAAAATTCCATCAGGTTAAATGGTTCCCCTCAGCCACTCAGAGCAGGCTGTTTCCAGGTTTCACCAAGCACTGCACATGGACTGGCCTCGGAACCTGGAATTTACCTTCAAGTCCAAGAGAGGCAGGTCAGGTGCCTCTCTTACACCAACTCCAGCAGAGCTTTCACTGCTGAGTTTTCCAGGAACCCCCTCTGGTCCTGGTCTGCAAAGCCAGCCCAGCCCAGCCCAGCCCACACAGGAGAAGTGCATGAGGTGGGACAGATGAGCAGACACTTCTTCCTCTGCAAATCAATTACAGGTCCCTAAAAAAGGTCCCTGGCAGGGGGTGAGCCAGACAGGGCACTGAGAACCACCGCTGGAAAGGTCTCCTGGGTCCTGCAGAAACACTGTGCCAACACCTTGGACAATGATTCCAGTGCCTGGGAACTGGGTGCTCCTTCATTTGCTGGTACAGACCAGTCCTTACTGCCTACACTTTCAGTGCCTGAACAAGACAGGCAGAGGCTCATCTGTGATACACAGATCTGAAAGGAATGCAAAGCAGCAGTAAGTATCTACTGAGCTTTTACTGAGTATTTACTGCTCCCACAGCCATGCCAAGGACCCTTCACACCTTCAAACCTGGCCCTTCTCCACTGAGGTCTGTCCCTCTCATAGTCTCTCTTCTCCTTTCCCTGAAGGTGGAGGCAAACCTACTCCAACTGCAAGGCCAAAATAAAGGAAACAAGCTGCCAGACTGAGCCACTTCCCTCCAAAACCAGTTTTAATTTTCTAAGAAGAGGCACCATGCTCTGCACTGTGGGAGTCACCAGGCTTGGGCTCTGATGGTTTCCAGGAGAGGTGTGTTTGCAGTCCAGGCCCCACGGTGTGTGACCTCCTCCTGCTCCCTGAGCAGGGATGCATTTGGAAGCACACTCAGGTTACCAACAGCATGTTTTGTTAGAATTAACAACAATAATGTCAGGAGGGCTCTAATATGTTAGTTAATATGAAGCAGTTAAACAGTTTTTTTCATTTCACACAGGCCCATGATGATCCTCAAGGCTGACAGATGAAGACACATGCATTGAGGAGAGACAGCATCGGTGATTATGGATCTTATAACCCACTTGGGCCATTAACTCGTGGCATTCTCAGTGTTCTGCCTCTTCCAGAAGGAATTCACGGGTTGATGTAAACACAACTGCAGAATTTTAGCAGTGACAGTCCCTGCCTGACAGCAGCTCTCAGACCCTAAATGGACTCTGTAGTATTTGACAATTCCACCCCCCTTGGGAGGCCAGGCTGGAGGACAGCAAGAACAAACCAGTCCCAAACCAGTGTGAACCCCACCCTGCTGCATGTGGAGGAGTTACCAGTACTCTGAGACAGACTGGGGGCACAGCACAGTTTAAGGGGAAACATTTGTGGTTTAAATCAGATAATCAATATACACCTAATTGCATACAACTGTCCCTTTTGACAACAGGTAAAGAGAAATTACTTGTTGATTGGGTCTGCCAGCACCAGAATACAGTTTCCAGGGAGACATGAGCACCAGGAGGAAGGATGGGAAGACACAGAGCACCTCTCTACGGTGTAGGCATGGTACCCACCACAAAACTGTGGTGTTAGACTTGACACAATCCATGGATGGAACTCCAAAGAACAAAAAAGTTTGATCACATCAACATGAACAAACCCACTACCTAAACGATGCAGAGCAGGACTAACCCTCCACTCAAACAGGCCCAGACTGTGCCTCAGAAAACTGCTTTATTCATTCATTCATTCAAAATCTTCTTCAAAACCTGTTCCTGGTCCCACAGCTACAGGGACGCAGCAGCCCCAGCTGATAAACCCAGCAGCAGCAGCAGCAACAGCCCACTGCCCCTCAGCCTCGCACCTCATGGCTCCAGGAAAATTAATAGGAAGCCTGAATCAAGTCCTTTAAAAAGGAAAGGCAGAGCAGAGCTCCAGGAAGCTGATGGCAACACTGATAATGAAAACACAAAAGACATTTCATTTAAGACAAGAACTCCAGCTTGTTTGGAACAGGAGGGAATTCAGCCTGCTCGCTATTCCCGTTCTCCCCCCTCACCTCCCAGGTACCATCATAGCCTTCTCTCCTCTCACTCCCAGCCCTTTGTTCAGTCCTTAGAGCCGAGTCTGGGGCTGGGGATGGGAGGTGGGGACAAGGGGGCACTCGAGCTGGTGCCAGGTTTGACAGCTCAGCACGTTGGGGCCGGGCAGCCGGAGCCTGGCGGGTGAGAGCCGGGTTCTGCTCTCCAGGCACCCTGCACAGATGTCAAACGGCTGCAGAGCACAGAGCCAGCCCCCAGATCTTAGTTCTTAAAGGATTAATTGTCGAGATGAGCTGCACTTCAGAACAGAATGAGAGAAGAGCTTTTCCCTTTCAGCATCAGCGCTGCTCCTCGGAGCCTGGATCTGAGCCATCCCTCCCCTCGCTGTTTGCCCCTCCATTCCCCGAGCCATCTCTGCCTGCAGTGCCTCTTGCATCAACAGCCAGGCAAGTACAGCTGGGAACTCTCCCAGGGGCCACAACTTCAACTGCACACAGTCTCCTGCTCCAGGCAATGATCTGCTCTGCTTCTTCCTACTTCAGCAGCTCTTTCTCACTACCAAGAAGGACAATAAAACCCCCCAAGCCCATCTCCCCAGCCGTGATTCTGAATGTTGTACGTTTGTGTCAGTGCCTTTGAGTCACGCAGGAAGCGTGGCCACGAGGGGAGGGGAGACTGCCAGGCAGAGCAGAGGACTCGCAGTTCAATCCACCTTGCCAGCAGCAAAACAGGAGCATAATTCTTGCCACAGGACTTCAGAACAGGGGCAGGGAACACCAAGGGAAATGTCACCATGACTGGGTGCACGAGGTGAATGTGACCCTCTAAAATTAGCGGGAGCTTGCACATCCCCTTTTTAGTGCTGCAATAATTCTCCTCGAGTAGGGAAAATAAAGACTGGAGCATACGGTTTCTATCTGTGCTGCACAGAAACTGATTAAAAATGCTAACAACCATGATTGTCCAACAACCAGGAGCTCCCAAGAGGCTCATACACACAGATGGTGATTAGTTTGGGATGGCCAGAACAATCACTAGTACCATGTTGCAGTAACACCCACAGACTATCTGTCACAGTCCCAGGAGACACTTAAAGGCTGTTTACTTCATACAGTTAACTTGAACCATAAGCTTTACAAGCCTCTTTGATACATTTTTAATCACTCTTCTCATAAACCTATAACATTTCCCTGCACTGGTACATGGTTGGGTTCTGTGTATCACAAACTCCTCATCAGGCTGGAGGGAGGATGATAGTGACATTCCTGGTGAGCCCACTGTGTCACTGCTGCCCAAAGCCCCGTGTCACCTCTGCCAGAACCCTGCATGTCCCCTTTGCCCAAAGCCCTGTGTCACCTCTGCCAGAACCCACCATGTCCCCACTGCCCAAACCCACTGTGTCACCACTGTCTGAATGCCCCGTGTCTCCACTGTCCAAACCCCCATGTCACCACGTCACTGCTGACAGAACTCACTGTATCACTGCTGCTCAAACACACAATGTCACCTCTACCCAAACCCCTGTGCGTCCACTGCCCAAAGCCACTGTGTCCCCACTGCCCAAGCCCAGGGCTCCCACCAGGTCCTGAGCCCCCCCTACTCTCCAGATGGACATGATCCAGAACAGCAGTGCCAACATTGAGACATTGATAGTGGCCATGTAACAAATATTAAAATATTAAGCCAATTGTTTATCTTTTGAAGACTTCCATTTCCCAAATTCTCTGTGGCTCTGGGTAAGTCAACACTTACACTAAGGCTGGTGCAGGGCTTGGGAGGGGTTTCTCTATTAGGTCCAATATCCCAAATGTTTCTGAGCACTGTGTGCCTTGTTGCTGCCAGTACTGTATTTCTTCCAGAGATCATAATCTTTCTTTAAACAAAATGAACAGTTTTGTAATTTAGACCTCTCAAAGAAGAATCTCTAAGCAGCAAAGCAGCCTTGCTCTCACCCCGCAGGCAGGGTCCGGAGGCTGCAATCATCTCACGTGAGCAAACAGGGCTGTTTGTCCAGGCAAAGCCCCGAGTGCCGATGGAGGAATTAATCACTCCTAAAACCTTGTCCAGAGCAGGGCTGGGGAAGCAGCTCCAGACACGAAGGCTTAGCTCTGTCAGGGCAGTGATTGCCCCGGGGAGGTGGTGCAGTGAAGTCACTGGGAAAGCAGGTTAATTTACAGCATGGGGAGATGTGGGGCACGGGCTGTGGAAGCCACTTCTGCTGCCACTCTCACTGGTGTAAATTTAAATAACTCCCACAGAGAAATCCAACATTCACATTGAGCAAACATCAGTAGACTCTGCTTCTCCTTTGTTGTCAGTTTTTCTCCTTTAATTGCCTCATCCGTTTGGAGAGAATATGTGCCCACAAATGGATTTTTTTATGTTTCCTTTGCCACCTATAAAGTTGTTTCTGCCTGTGTCCCTTACTCATATGAGATCACTTCCCACCTCTGAGCAGTATGAGGTAACCTGGCTTAGAGGTCTCAGGACAGATCTCAGAAACTGGGAAGTCATGGCTTCACTTGGGGACCTTCAGTGAGTGAAAATGGGATGGGGTGTTAGTGCCCTGTTCAGAGAAGTGGAACAAAAATATTGAAACACTGAGAGACAAATTAAATGTAAAGGAATCAATCAATATACGACTCTGAATATGTAAAATCCTACAATACAGAGGTGCCAAATGGCATTATGGATAGGTATCTCAGCTGTTGTTTTAGTGGTGAAAATAATTATTTCTTTGTAGAAAAATTGCACAAAATACATAGTTCCAGTAAGATCTATCTTAATACCAGACAAACTTTCTGTATTTATTAAAAATATGGATTACTTTAACAATTTGATGCAGATTTTGAAATGCAAAACTCAATTCCACGCTGTTGGGGAGCTTTGGGTGTTTCATTACTTAATTTCAAAACATATCACAGGCCTGTAGCTAAAAGCAATTAAAAAACATAAGTATTGGAAATTCACAAACATAAAGAAATGCCAGACAATATTTGTTTTCACTTTATTTTTGCTTCTACTCACAGATTGCCAGGCTGGAGTGTAAGAATCCGTGCTGGCATCTCCATAGCATTACCTGTCAGGAAGATGTCCAAGCCTTTTTTTATCTCAGCTTTGCTTGTTAAAGCCTCATGAAGACATTAGACTATATATTGTTTAATTTAGTATCCCATGGCTGTCCAGCCCTTACAGAGGCACGACAGCTCCCACTGTGAGCGTGGGGCTTGCACACCTGGACCTGCAGTGGTGTTTGGGGCCTCTCACATTCTGTGCAGCCCTGCAGTTCCTCTTCCTTATAGACCCAAAAAAATGAAAGCCAAACCCACCATGGCTGGTGCATGCAGAGCACCCACAGAGTGCTGGGCCAGCCCTGTGCCCACCACCTCCCTGTGTCTGTCTGTGCATCCACCTGGTCCCATGTCCTGAACAGTGAGGTCATGGCAGGCACTGTCTTGGTTCAGCACCTACCAAAAGGGGCTCCTGTCTATCCCTGGACATCCAAGGAAGGATGCTAATTCAAGAGTGATGGTGGCACCCAAACTCAAGGAGCCTGAAGGTGTGAAGGCCACATGAAAGCTGTTGAGTGGTCTGAGCCCCCTGTGACACTGGAACTCAGTAATTTCTGGGGGTGACCAAACTCATGTTTGGTGTAAGGCAGAAAAGCCCCAGCAGGGAGGGACACAGAGCCCAGAGCAGCCAGCCCTGCCAGGTGCCTCCACCACTAGGCCACACTTCCTCTTCCAGAAGTCTCCTTCACATGACACCACAGCTCTGGGCCCTGTTTGCCAGAGGCAAACATTAACACAGAGAAACTCTTCTCCACCCAACCTGCATCGCAGGGAACGTATTGCCCAATCCAGCAGCCAAAAGGAGAGCAACATGATTAATGGAAATGTGCCTTGCTTACTTGTGAGTTCTCTACTTCCCCACCCACACACAGACATAAACTTTTACAGCTTTGGCTACTTAAGATCTTAACCAGACAATCTGCACAGGGTTATAAACCATGGTAGGAACCCTCAGGCAACTGAGGCCCTACATTAGCAACCACTCGGTATTGAACAATTAGATTGATATTCATCAATCATTTACTTGAAAAGAAGAAGAAAATATATTAAACGGGACTGCAGGGGATTTATATTCCCATACTGATAAATTGTTAAAAATTAATGAACTAAAGCAACTCTGAAGGAAAACTAAAGCAAACCCCCCAAAAACCTCAACCACCACAAAATCCCCACAGGCCCTCAGAAAGCTCTTAAAGGGGCTCCTGTGTTACAGGTACTTTTTTTCTCTCTGGCCTGATGGGCTTCTTGCTTTTGTTCTCATGTGTGGTAGTGTTGATGATATTCTCCATCCACTGGTCTTTCCCTGGCACTTTGCATCCCAGGCACAGAACCACTTTTTCCTTTGTTCCTGGAGGAAGGGAACAAAGACACCACAGTTTGCAATCCCTGTTCACCAACCAGTTCTGACCTGCTTATGGGCACTGTTTTTAAGTTGGCAGAAGGCTATTTAAGAAACTTCCCACCCCTTTCCATCCTTTAAACTGTCAAGCCCTGCAGCACAGCTAGAGCCACGAAATTCAGCAAGGTGCCCAAACTTTCTGTGATACAAAGCTCCCTGGCAGCTTACAAATAGCCCGAGGGCTGTGCTGAGCTCACATTAAACAGAACAGATTGCAGCTGCCTCCCCATCACAGAGTCGTGGGCACGGAGATCAGAGGTCCCGTCAGTCACTGCTCTGCACAGGCCCTGCCACTCTGTTGTACCTTTGCCTGTGTCATTGCTGATCATCAAAAACATGTTCATTTTATTTCCCTTTCATCTGATTCAGGCGTCCTCGGATGCAATAATAAGGAATAACTGATGGGGAATGTTGGCCATTCCCTGGTGCAAAAGGAGATCATTCACAGCTGCTTTATTTCCTTGTCTCTGTTGTTACACACAGGAATGATGCTGTTTTGCAGACTCCAGAAAAGGCTTTGTTTTGGGAGCTCTGTGAGAACTTTGTCCATGTGCTGCTGACTCCTCATGGCACAGGGATTGCTGCTGGGGATATGGATGTGTGTGTTGTGGGCAAACTGCTGAAAGTATTTACGTGCTGAAAGTGCCAACCCATGTTGACAAAGCAGAAACTCATATTCCTACTCTTCATCCCATTCATGAGTAATGGAAATGGAAAAAAACCCAAAACTAAAGGAAAACCAAACCAACTGACCAACAAAAAAATTCAAGGGAGAATTTTTATATTTATCAAACCCAAAGATTAAGTTCTGAATATGATTATGAAAATAAGGGCATTTTTAGGTTGAAAAACAGATACTTGTCATTCCTGCTGGTTTTCTTCCATCAAGCAAACTACCATACCAGAAAAGGACCCATAAGAAATTCCTTTTTCGTGATAGAATTCAAAACATTGAAATCCCATATTTTTACTAGATAATAGTGTTTCATTTCCAAAGAAAAAGAAGTAGTGAAGTTGTGTCCAAGATGAAATTAATCCAAATACAGTGAAATCTATTTACAATTAAAGAATATTTTTCTCAGTCCCCCTTGGGTAACACTATAGGCAAATAAAATTTGTCCTTCCTGCTCCATTGAATGGAGTTTTTTTCTACAAACATTCTGTTGAGAAATAGCCACTCCCACCCTCCCTGTGTCCATGGCAATGACAGGCAAGACCCCCAAAGACTAAATATAAAAGATCATGAGAAGGATTCAGAGTGAAAAGGGTATTAACCCCCCCATGTTTGCATGTACATATGTGTCTCTGTGCATACCAGCCCATGTGCACTGAAGGACACAAAGACTGATTTAATTTTCAGCTGCTCACAGATGGCAACTTCCCATCCTGGCTCCCATGAATCATTCAAACCTTCCTCTGCAGCCTCCCAGATAAGACTGAAGCAATGCAAGAGGCCTTGAGCCAGCCCCTTTGCACACAGGTGAAATCCACCTAAATTCTTCATTATGTAGGGGAAAAAAATGAAGCCTATCTAATAAAATTAATAGCAATAATAATACTTTGCATTTCTAAAATGCCTTCCAGCTCAGGAACTCAAGGCTTGATAATTAATGTCTCTTTAATTTTATTTCTATCGATTAAAGATCCAGCGGAACAAAAAAAAGAGTCTATTAACACAAGCTAATGTGATTTTCAGGAGGAGCTGGTTCCAGGGAGGAGCAGTGATGCTGCCATTCTGCACAGACAGACATCTAGACAGTACATATGTCCATACATTCCCTAAATTAGCACACCCTCCACTCGGCGGTTGTTCGGGGAAATTAGGCGGTTGTGTATAACTGTAATGAGGTCATACAGGGTCTGATCTCCACTGGGATTTAATTAACTCTGAATCTTATAAATATTGTGCTGAATTATCGTTAAATTTGCATAAAGGTTAGAATCGTGCAGGACCAGCCCCATTTACCAGAGAAGGCTGAAAACAAAACCTCGGAGTAAAGAACCTTTAAACAATGTTTTTGTATTGCCGTACAGCCTTGTTTTGATCTGGGACTGAAAATATATTTAAGGGGAAGGAAGGTTGAGAGGGAGGGGAAGAAGGAGGCTATATTTCAAACAGACTTTCTAGATAACTTCAAACAGACTAATAGAATGGTGGTTTGCAGCCTGGAGATAACCTGTTCCTCCAATGGCCTTACACTCAGTAAAAGGAGATCGTATCAAATATATACACAGTTATCAAGAAATCTTTTCCTCTTTTTTATTTTTATTATTAAAGTAATGCCAGACATAAAATACCATTGCCAGGCAGACCAGAATGACAAAAACTGTAAAGGTAGAGACACCAACACTAACTTTGCTCCAGGGGAAAGCAGGGTTGTGGCCTCCTTTCCAAAAATTCCTGCTCAGATTTTACCCAAGCACAAGCCCCACTGTTTCTGAGGAGAACCAAGCAAAGATGACACAAGGACTGCAAGATTTGGTATCACTCACAACTTCATGTACATCAAGGCCAGATTGCCTGGGACAGTGGAAGGTGTCCCTGCCATGGCAGGGGGTGGAAAAGGATGGGCTCTAAGGGTCCCTTCCAACCCAAACCTTTCTGGGATTCTCAATTAATTTTAAACTACTGCAGTCCTAACCAAAGCCTTTTGGAATGATGCAGAGGCAGCAGAGCCATGCCTAAGTTGTTGCTTGGCTGCTGAGGCAAGAGAGATAGAGCTGGGAAAGGAGACAAGGCCCAGCTGTTCTGGGCTGCAGGCTTTGGGCTGCAGGGGCAGCCAAAGGGCAGCTGGAAGGGCCACAGGTCCTTCCCACCCCTCCAGCTCCTGTGCCAGTGTGCTGTGGCTGGAGCTTTGTTTGCTTTGAGCACGCAGGAACAGCAGCAGCTCCTCTCCTGGCTGCACAGCACCACTGAACTTGCACTCCAGAGCCAGGTAATTCCTGGGCAATATTCCTGCTCACCATGGCTCACCAGCAGCCCCTCGCCAGCCAGGCCAGACTAATCCTCTGTCAGCAGTGCCCCCATCCTGCCCTGCAGCAGTCCCACAGATGGGAGCCAGCCTGTGTGCCCTGGCTGGCCCGTCAGACAGGCAGGGACTGCAGAGCTCCAACGCTCCTGCCAGGGCTCCATAAGCTCCAGGGGAGGTTTTCATCTCTGCCAGAGAGTACAGTGCTGTTCAGGAACAGCTCTCTGTGCTGATCACAGGCCCTTGGATCTGCTCAGTGACTGTCCCCCAAACCCACCTGGCAGTGGTGTCAGCCAAGGCGTGTCATAAATGGCAAAGCAGAGCTGACATCCCAGAGCCCTGTCCCAGGGCATGAGCTGGCATGGGCACATGGACAGAGCAGGAAGGGACAGCCTGTGGAAGTCACTGGATGGATGAGGCCCTCTGGAGATGTTACACTGCCTGGAGCAACCTTGCTGAGTGAGGTGATAACAATAAAGCTCCCTGCGGCCAAACCTGCCCTGGAAGCCTCAGACAGGTTCACCTGGGCTGGATCACATTCCTTGGGGTTTCACTTCACCTGGCACTGCACTCAGAGGACATGCTGCAGCTACTGGCTATTCCATCCCTTTCCTCCTACATCTCTGGGTGGAGAATGCTTTAGAAGTGACTTAAGGTAAGGAATTTAGAAATGACCTGCTAAGGAATGTGTTCTACAAAGCAGCTGAAAAACATGACTTGAATCAAAACATGAACAAGAAATAAATTTTGTTAACAAGATTAATCAGTGAGTATGTCTTACATCCTATGGCAGTTGCATGGGAAATAACCTTGGGCAGGGCCCAACCAGAGTGGGTCACAGAGGTCACCATGAGAGGACAAGCACACCAAGGCCTGCCCTGGGAGCACAATTCCTACAGGAGGAGATGACTGGAATCAGCTGGAATGACAGGCAAAGACCTGCTCTGAACATCAACATGTCTTGCTTGACTTCTCTCACAAAATAATTCTCTTCATAAAGTGGCACAAGACAGAAAACCTCCAGGAAAATGAGTGTATAACACTTGTTCTAGGAACTGTCTGTGTGACAGCTGCAGCCTCACCATGTACTTCTATTTCCTTCTCTTATGAGTGTATCAAATACTTATAAAAAATTAAGAAATGGGAAACATAACAGTTTCTGAATTACGCTGCACATCCAGAGTCACATGTAAGGTGCAGCATTAAGAGACTCACCTGAAAGCAGAGCTTTGCTTCCACAACCCCATGGTTTGGCAATATACCTCTTTACCAGCTACAGTTATGCACAAGTCAGTGAAGCCACACACCAAAGGAAACCTTTGAGCTTCAAGGAACCTTACAACACTTTTCACTGCCTGCATGTGTTATTATCACTATTACAAAGCAAAACTCTCATGCTTACGGCACATTCTGGCCAGAGACCATTTGTTGCTCTGGTCTGGGAAGTGGCATTAAAAACTGGTACTTTCCTCTTCAAATCTGTTCTTCCCTTCTGAAATACCCCTAAATGCATGATGGGGTCATGATATCAGGTCAAAGGTTGGACTTGAGGATCTTGCAGGTCTTTTTCAACTTTCATGATTCTATGGTTCTGCAATTCTATGATCACTGAAGCTCCAGCTTCAACCTGTCCTGTGGTCTTCCCCTGGCCCTCTCCAAGGGAGCACTTCACCTCCTGGAGTTCTCCACAACTGAAACCTGCCCACTGTTATGGGGAAAATCACTTTGTCTTTGCCCAGCTCTGCCCTCCTGCACACCCCTCTCCCCACACTCCTCAGGAACAGCCACCACTGCAGGGAGGCTGGAGCCCTCTGCCAACATGGGGCTGTGCTGAGAAAACCCATCAGCCTCACACCACCCATGGCCAGGGTGGGAAGGGGTTTTCAGGGCACTGTGAATTAAGCAAGGAAAACTAGAAGAGGGGGAAAAAAATAGACTTAGGAACTATTTTCAAATACAGGACCCAAAACTAACATTTGGAAATTTCCAAAGTCTAAGGAAAAACAGCAAGAGCCGTTCAGCTACATTTGCTCTGGCCTCAGCCAGCTCCCTTTGCTGAGCTCTGTTGTCATCACATTTCACATTATGATGGTGTTGTGAACTACAAAGAAAACAAGAGAATTGGCAAGTCAAGTATTTTGCCAGCTTTTCAGAGAGAAAAAGCATCCAACTGAGAGGTGCTGATTCCACCTTCCTCACAAAGCACAGGCTGCTCCATCAACAATGGGCAGCGTGACTGCACCTTCCCCTCACTGCTATTTCTTTAGAATACCCTTGATGACCTTAAGCCTCATTCAAATCATAAATTAATTTTAACATTACTGGATAGAAGGGGCCAGCTCTGGATGGAGATTAATACATTATTTGCAGTGAAGACAACAAATTGCCTTCAGGAGAGTGGATGGAGAAGAATAAAATCTAATCAACTTAAAATTGGAACATGTAACTTGGCTGGGATTACACATGGATGCAGAGCAGGGAGAGGCTGGACTGGGCACAGCAAGAGGGCCCTTCCAAACCTCATCTGCACAAAGCTGACAGTGGAGAGCAGCTGCTGGGCATCTCCTGCCACAGCCTTCCCAGCCTGCCCGGGCAGGAGTGGCTCACCCTTAGCTGGGAACATCCAGAGCAGTTCAGTTACAGGCAACAGAACCATGGAATCATGGATGGACCCGCCAGGATCAGTGAGTCCAACTCCTCTGCCTGGCAGACACAATTTCACTGGCCCAGGACTCCACACAACTGGGCCAAGGCAGCTGATATTGCTGAGCTCTAAGCCCCACACCTTGTACAAGCTCTGATGCTTATGTGACCCCCAAAACCTGGCAGAAACAGTCCACAAACAACTAGAATAGCTTTTCTCTGGTTGAAAGGCCTTGGGAAGGGCTCTGTGTGCTCTCACAGGGATGGAGAAGCACAATCCCCTTGCCTATCACCACCCTAGCACCTTCACACCAGTCTCCCCAATTATATCCACGCTACACAGCAGGACATCATAGAGAACAGATCATTAAAGAAAATAACTTTTTTTTTTTTTTTTT